>MU122534.1:0-27952 GCA_014904905.1 Wilcoxina mikolae CBS 423.85 | reverse complement strand
GTATTGGATATGCGTAGCTTCGACGCTCAGAGGATGGGATAGCTGCGGGTGTGATGTTGACCATCCATAGTGACAGGTGATCAACCGCAGATTGCCATGGACATCATCCGTACCTCGTGCACCTGCTAAGGGACAACCCCTAACATCAGCAACAATTTCAGTCTCGAGCATCGCCAGCACCTGAAGGTTCAGAATCATATAATGTATGATTCTTCACAGGTTTACCATCATCAATTTAAGTCAATTGATGATTACAGGAATGATTGCGAGCATACATGACCACGGGGCAATCTTCACTGGAAATGCTGAATCCAGCAGTACTCCTGAAATTGCTTCGAACATCGTTTAATGAGGGGAATCATGTGCGAAATATCAAATCAGGGATATCCCTCCATACGCCAATCATTAAAGATTCATACCCCATGCGAGGTTGACAACAATAGACAAGCCAACAACAACGAAGTCAGTCGATTTGGCCTAAATTGTACAGTGTATAAATGAGTACATTCGTCGAGCAAAGTGCACCTACATAGGATCAGCATTTCGCCAGGGGGTTTACACAAAGTAGAGGATAACAGTTCTAATGAGGCCGAATACTACAAGAAATACTTTCTTTACGGATGCTGCTAGCAGTTTTCACCAGTGGCTTTAGAAGTCTTACAAGATCCTAAAGGTCCATACAAGATTAGATTATATCTGATTGAAATGAGCCCATGATGTAAAATGAAGACACGGCTCTATGGCTATATCTCCGAAGGAGTCAATAAGGCTATTTGAATTATGGACATTATTCATCTATTGACGAATACAGTAAAAGATAGTGGAGCAGCAAGCGCGGAATGTGCTGAATCGATGCATGAGAAGTATACTAAACCTTGAATATTCTAAAGTGGCTAGAAGACGACTGAATTGGATTGTTTTGAGGAGAGAATGCCATCACTGGCAAATCAATCCAATTGGGTTGAAAAGGTCAACAAAACCGTATAGCCAACCGAGCGAATATAGATGTTTGCCCAAACTATGGCATACAAAGCCAATTTCTAGTAATATGATGGAGATGATTTTAGTTTCAAGTGGGGAATCTGAGGATCCACAGGGCTACTGGAGGATGGACCATCTGGGTACACTCCGGAGACCAGCGGATATCAAATGTATATTAGGTGTGAGGAGGTTAAATTGATATTTGACCTATTCCCAAGTAGAAAAATGGATGTTATTTGATAGTCAGAGAGTTCTAATTGGGTGAGACCACACGTAATTTTCTGAGTGAGCTTATTGATAAAAATTATTGCAGCCGTGGTGAACGCACTGTGTAAAGCTGGTATTGGAGCTATCTTGGTAGAAGTCCAGGAGCCCTGACATCAACTTGCAACAGATTCAACTTTTGGCTCTGCGAACCCCAATATGAGCGGAAGTAGTGGCTGTTGACCGGGCAGACCGACAAGAATACCACGGGAATGTACCAGGATCTACAGCTATGGAGGAGGACTGTTCAGAAGGTGGCTGTACTTCAGATATTCTAATACGTGGAGCTATTGCTTTCGTTGATCTATAGGCCAGCGAGGAAATCTACCTACGATTAGATGGAATACTGAAAATTGAAGCCATAACAAAACATCATAGATACCTGCACAAATGATGAAATGGTACTCGGAACGCTAAATGCATCGATAATGGTGCAAAGGCATAGAAGTCACATAAGACATACCAATGCTTTATTTCAATGTCTTACCTCACAATTGATAAAAGACAATCCAAATGATGATTGACAAAAAGAAGATTTTCAATAGACAAATGAGTGCAAAATGTAACAGTCACCACTGCGCACTGGGGTAATCTCATTTGGTAGCTATGATCGTACGAGCCTATTGCTTTACAATGATTTGTGGGCAGATGTGCTGCCGTATGAATTCCCGACATAGTGTGAAATAAGATCGGATGCTCAAGACCTGGATCGTAGATTTGGACTTAAGATCGCATGCTATCTGGACAGATAAATGAGTGGGTGTACTGTTATGATGTACATTATGACACCGGATAGATTACGGAAGTGCAATATCAAGAACTATCATCCCTGATCAAGTTGTGAAGAATACGCACGTGCGAGAGCTGATCCTTAGGCCAGTATAAATGATCTAGATGGAGCTTACATTGCTACAGGACAAGCCACAAAATGTGGACCATGCGAGTACAAATTTGTACATTTCGGAAATGAATAACAGAGACATAGGGTCCTGGCTGGTGAGGGCTCGAAATGGATGACGATAGATCTATTTACTTATAGGACGAGGTATGGTTACATTTGTAACTTTCAATCTTTTTAAAGGAAGTCTAATTTTAGATCACAAATCACGAGACTAGCAATTCAGTGCAGATACGCACATCAGACAATTTGGAGATACCGACCAAAGAATCAGAATTAAGATACTGGCTACAATGTAGAGATATTTACTTATTGAACCACCTTGATAATTGAAGGTATTCGAATCAACAGGAGAAGCTATATGATGATCAGCATCGGAGTTGGGGAGGTTGAAAGAGCTCCGACCACAAAGAGGGGAATAACCAGACTGGGACTTCAGAAACGACCCCTACTGCAATCGATTACTGCTCTGGAAGTCATGGTGTGAAGAACAATCACGGCAATATGTAGTAGAGAAGTCAATTAGTACGATGCCAAGGATTTATCATGTGGCAACTGAAGGCTGAACAACATAAAGTCGAGATGGCTACCAGATCAGAGATATTATATTAAATATTGTTTACCAGATGCAATCGAATATCATAAGAAATGACCCGAGTCAACGATGCCGTTTATCGAGACATCAATATCGCGTAGAGATATCTATTGTGTCATGGCAGTCGGCCTGGAGAAGAAGCACTGAACTCTCCGAAGAACTCTCCTCGAGGCCCAAGCCCATCAAACAAAGAAACCCCGCAGCAAAGATATCTTCGAGGTGGCAGATATGGATCATTAAGCAGCACGGAATGTGCCCCTCATCGCAATGTGCGGTATAATGGAAGCACACCTACATTGAATCAAGAGGAAGGGAGCAGAAGCTCCAGCTTAGACATACGAAACTGTGATACTGGCTTCCGAGAGCCCAAACGTCGCAAGAGTGCGAGTGTGCTAGAGAATATTAACGTGGTAAGAGTGTTCTTCATATGTTATGCTTACAAGTTACATACATGGGAATGAGATGAGAGCTTACGCTCCTGATCGAATATATGAGGCTTCCACAATGCAAGCTTCCTGGAGTTTCCAAGAGTGAAACAGCGCTGGAATTGTATGGTACGATCTTCATATGGGATGCTTACAAGTTGGATTCGTGAACGAATTGAGTACGATTCAATTGGCTTGACTCTGCCGACCTCAGCTAGAGCGGTCCTTGGATTCCAAAAAGTGAGAGGATCCTTCGAAGCCACGACACTAAGCCGTTTCGAGGTCATGCCCACAACCATCACACTATAGATAGAACATACATATGCACAACTTTAGTGGGTCCACAAATTCGGAAACCCGGAGATATATTTACTATACCCTCTGCAAGCGGAAGCAAACTTATTTACACTCTGAGTAAGACCTTTTATTTCACACTAACGAGTAAGATACCGCACCTTGTACAAGTATGTACAAATTCATGTCGATATATAATGGCTACAATCAAGATTCAGGATGAAGCCAACACAAATCAATCAGCCACCATTGAATCTGAAGCAGAATGGCAACCAAAAGTCAAAGACGAAGAAAATCCAGATAGCCCATATAAAGTTAATCTGCAGCCAATCAATGACACATTCAATTAAGGGCGAGCACAGGGGCTATCACCGACGAGGCCTGCCGTTGCCTTGGAAGTTCCGATATGTGGAGCTGGCAGAGAACTTGAGAATACGCTTTGGCATGCCCTCAGATGTTCGCTTGCTCGCCTTCTGCAAGTGTGGCCTCAGATGAGCTGAGCTGCACCAGGAGTCGAAGGCCAACCGAAGATCGAAGCCTTGGAAGCATGGCCTGTCGTTCAGAAGCTATAATCAAAATGAGTATACCCATTGAAGTCGATTTACGGCTGCAGACTATTCCGAGACGAATCAAAGGCCTAATTGGCCCAGAAACAGTGTCACTGGCCACGGTGGCCACCCTGGAGACTTGGAAACAAGTTCAACAGGAGAAATAATATACGTATGATAAGTGGCGGAAGCCACTGATTTCATGAGCTCCACTGAGCCGGCAGTGGCTGGTACGAACTTCCGACGGTTCGTTGCCAACACTACGGGCGGCACTACCAGGAGCAATGGCGTGCATTCAGGGCAATTGGAAGCCCACTTGGATATTTGGAAGTATGGAATTGAATGCAGACTTGGGAAGAGTACTGTTTCTGGAACGGTTTGGATTCGGAGAGGTGGACTTGCAGGACTGGATGTTATTATGTTCAATGGGACGTTTCCTACTCATCTCTTAACTTCTCTTCACTTCTAATTGTATCTCAGCCCGGTACACATAGCGTCGGCACGGGTTTTTACCACCTACCACTGGAGGTGGAGTTTCCCTGGGCGCCTTCTACCAAAAGGTCACCCTTGAGAGTGACCGATCGGGAGCGGTATTTATGAAGACACACGAGGGCGTACGAGCCTGTATTTCTTTCCTTCTGTTCTCTTGTACGGATATGACCTGACAGGGGGTGTGCACCTAGGGAGATGGATGATGGAATTGTAGCCAATCATCTTGCTTGCGTCCATGTCTTGGCTGGACGCAAGCAACCTGATTGGCTGAGCCCATGGGCGGCTAGCCCCTGCCATACATATACTTCATGCGCGAGTGCAATTGCACTGCAACGATTATCTTACCTACATACAACTCTACTATACTCATTCATCCTAGTATGCAGCTGTATCTACTCTTATACTCTTATTCAAGGCCGTACACGGAAGTATGCTCTTACATACAGTTTATTTCAGAGTTCCTAACCTTGAACCATGGCACGCCTTGATCAATGTTATATGCTATTGGCATGAACAGTACCTCTAATTTGTCTAATGGAGCCAAATTCTTGAAACATTGGATTGAAACTCTTGCCTTTCAGCTCTCCATTGCAGACATCATCACTTTACCATAGAGACCCTGCTCAAATGTCAATGCCGGTTCATCATAGAGTCCAAGCAGCTCCAGTAGCTTTGGGAAGATAATAATTCAAGTTGTTCTGCAGTGAATTAAAACATGAACACTGTGCATCTCGCTGTATCAATCGCGTAAAAGATCTTCATTATTGATTTGACAAAAATCACACTTCTCTGTAGCACATCACTATTTAATTGACAAGAGAGCCCTGAGAAGCTCATAATTAACTTTCAATTTTAGAGTGATTCTACAGGGGAATATCTCATCTATTGTAACCAACAAAATCTGACCTGGAACTTCCCTAGCCAAACTCAACCCAGTGCAGTATTTTCTGACATGCTACGTTGGAGGAGAGATATCTGAGTGTTTTGACTATTTAGTAGAGTACAATCTTATCACTGAAATGCATTGGCATCACTGGCGCAGCATCCACGATGATTGGTGCTTGATTTTGAAACATTAGCACAGTGGTATATTGAACAATGGAAACCCATATACACATTCGTTCTGTATCATGTGCACTAGTTATTATTCCTTCTACGTTTTAAGATGTACGTCGAAACTCTGGATGCTGAATTTAATTTTACGTGAGTATCTACACATTTTGCAGGTTTGTTGGAAATATCATTTGTTGACTTCTTGAGATTTGGAATATGGGTGGCCAGTGACCTCGTTTGGACACATTGTGGTGTGATTTCTTCTGCTTGTGATGTTGGCCTTCTGGTCTCTTAAAGGTGTGTTATCGTGTGTATGACCTATGAATGAGAGTCCTCGTGGAAATAGTTCTCGAATCTCTCGAACCTTGTGCAAGCTGTGGTCATCAAACCGACCTTGTGTCTGAGTGTGTCCTGTTAACCAGACCAGGCATTATTATAGAGCACATAGACTCTCTTTTGAATCGTCCATGCCGCTTGTACCCAATTACCTATTGAAGTATTTGTAAATACTCAAACCAGTATATTTGGCAATGAGATAGATTGATTCTTCACATATATCACCACTCTTCACCGGTGATCCCTATCTTGATAGATCCTGGGAATTTCATGTTTACAAGAATTACAATCATCCTTACAGGGGGCAGAATAGGGGTCTAGGATGCTGTCCTGTTGAGAACAGCTCATTATCACTATCTGTCACTATATCTAATCTGAATTGTTACTCCTGCAGTCAAACAGACAATCAGTTTATTGATCACTAGGGAATCATCCATGTTGGAACCAGACTGATATCTAGATCTAATTCTGTAACTGCATAGCAACCCGACTATCACATTAATTACAAATTTGCATCAGGACTGTAGGTCACCAATGTAGGTATTAGCTTGGCTGGCACCCACATTACTATTTGAATACAATTAATGTCCATCCTTAGATGATATTTAGTCTGATAGTTCTTTTTACCTTGGAATGTAATCTATATACTGATTAGCCAATTTTATCTGTGGTTTCATGTCCTTGTCTCAGATTTGCACTACCTATAATATCAATTGATTGGCTTAAAAAACACTAAATAAGATAATCAAAAATAAGATATAGCCACAGCCAATGAACTAATATTGATGTTACAGTCCCTAGACAAATGTGTTCATGAAGAGGGTCCATACGCACCCAATCAGAAATATCGTGTGTCGACTTTTGCACATTACTCCACCACCAATGGCTAATACCAACCACCGCGAGATGTCAGTTGTTGAGAAGGGGATGATAATCGCGTTTTGTTTTGTGTTTTGTTCAATTACTCTTGTTAGTAGACTTCTGGACTGGCCATGGAGTATGGTTAAAAGCTTCCTTGTATACAGTACTGAGCGCATGAGTTTACTCAACACCTCTACATCTGGTCGACCTGAAAAACTTACGCGACCCGAAAGGAGGACGATCTGGCAACTCTTCAAACAAGACAGAAAGCCCACCTGAAAACAACTGCAGCAGCACTGCCCTCCTGATGTGTCTATATACACATTCGATCGGTACTTACGGAAAAACGGTATGATAAAGTGCCTAGCGAAGAAGCGACCCAAGTTGACACCAGAACGTGCTGCCAAACGACCTAAGTGGGCCTTAGAACGCCAGGTTGGACAGCACAGAATTTTGAGGGTGTGATTTGGAGTGATGAATGTTCAATTGAAAAGTCTGATGATGCACGCCAAGTTTGGGTCTTCAGAACACCACTAGGAAAGTGGCTTACAGAGTGTATCGCTCCAAAGAAGAAGGGAAAAGGTGATAGCTTGATGGTTTGGGATTGCTTTTGGGGGAAATACTGTGGAACCTTTACTACTCTCATTGTCAAATCAGTCCACTGACGCATCAACATTAAGCTACTCAAGTATCTTGTATTACCAGTCATTCAATGCATACATGATACAATTGGAGACCCAGTATTTATGAAGGATAATGCCCCAGTACATACTGCCAGAATTGTAGATGACTGGTTTAATGCCCATCATATTCAAGTTGATGATCATCCAACTTACTCTCCAAACCTTAATCCAGTTGAACATGTCTGGGTTGTTCTCACACAGGAACTCTATGCCCGCTACACCAACATTGTTGATACTCCTGGTGGACTGGATACTGTTAGAGCACGCCTTGCTGAAGTACTTCCCGACATTATGGACTCACTGCCAGAAATTATGTTCAACAACCTCTACGGGAGTATGCCTGACAGGGTAGCAGTGGTTATTGATGCCTAGGGGTGGTATACTAGGTACTGAAGCATGTATTTCTAATCGATTTTTTTTTCTCTTGGTTAGAGGAACTTCATAACTATGTACAGACTTTGTAATTTTAGTTTGGAGACTGTAGTATCTTTGGTTGTGAAGGAATTCAAGATTTTCTTGTGGTGATGGTGGTTGACAAGGGTGTGCACAGATCCTTTCACGAACACTTTTGTCTAGGGACTGTATATCTCATCTTTTCGGTTTCTTCCTTTCTTTTGTTCTTACCAATCTTTTCACTTTCCTTTGTAAGAAGGCGACGGCGGGTAACAGGAGCGGAACATTGCTATCTAACTGGCTGGACTGGAGGCGGCGGGGATTAGGGGTCTGTCATACTCTAAATAGAGTGAATACAGTATGATTAAAACGAAAAAAAACAAAAACAAAGCAACTGTAGATTGTATGTACGGTTTGACTGCAAACTTATTTTCAATGTTGATATCAGATTGCAACCTAGTAAATACAAAAATCCAGATATTCGTTCCAGTCCGGAAATATGGATAACTGTAATATTGTATAATAAATGTAATATATACTTTCATGCTATCCGCAATTGACATTATAACCTGATATTTACCAAACATAATTACTGCTACACTTAACATTTACATTCAACTGTCTATATAAGCCTTAACTAACACATTCCATTAATAATCCATTTTATTTTAAACACATGAACAGAGTATATTATGATTTGTTATTTTTGTTGCTGGATTTTTCCCTTAAGGAACGTAAATAAGTATTTGGAATTGTATACCAATAACTACTAGATGATGTATTGATATCTTTGCAAAATAAATCCATGATGTAAGATTAAAAAATAGGCAAAGTCATGATATCATTGTGTCCATATAATATAAATTATTTGAACTAATAACATGAAGATCTGAAATATAAAGTGACAATTGTGTGTTCAGATTGATTGGAGTATAATCCATGAAATGTTTCAATATATTGGACTCTGAAAACCTGTTCTGCATTATTCAAGATTTTCTTTCAACTAAAGCCAATAATGTAATCTGCAGCATAATATTCAATAATATTGAATACTTTTGCCTTAAAAACAAGTTTGTCAACAAATTCGACTTGGAGATATAATATGGTTTATGAACTCGACAAGGAGTCCCAATATATCTCAGCATAATAAAAATCACGATGCACACTGGGTATTGAAAACTACAAGGATATTGTTTGAAATATTCAAATGGGATAATTAGATCTGATATTTTATTATGCTAAATCTGTTTTAAACCAAATTTATGAAAACATAATCTAGTTCAGAAATTATAGTTAAAAGGGAAGAAAATATCATCTCCCTGGAACTTGGATACTAATATTGAATGATAATCATACTGTGAATAATTAAACATTATTGCTTGCCTGATGTCATTCATAATGTATCAACATGTTTTTAAAATCACTTGAATCCTGGTACTGACTTTGACTTTGCAATCATCATGGACACTTTGTACAGGATGGAATCTGACATGAAGCTTTGTTTTATACTATTGTGATAAAACAATAATATATTGTTAGGTGATCCATTCAAGTATAGCCTCGTATAAGAATGTAAGAGTAGATACTGTTGCAAACATAAATAGGTGAATAGAGTAGAGTAGTATGTAGGTACAATTATTGCTATAGTGGAAAAGGACTTCATGAGATGACCATGTATGAAACGCACATTGGGAAAGAAACCAAGTTGTACCTTTGACACTGGAACGTCAAGGGTGTATCAGATGCTTTAGAAGACATTTCTTGTATCTTGTCATACCCTGGCAGTACAGACGCAGCATATGCGTCCGGATGTAGTTATAGGCTCCGCATTTGCTTCCAGACTTACAGACAGAGCATATATTTTCTGACGCAATACACTATACGATCACAGCCTTGATTCGAGGCCATAGCCTTTATTTACCAGGGCAGTCAATTGATTACTTAACATCACACTCTTGTTTCAAATATTTATTTGTAACTATTTACAACAAATCATGGTAGATCTTGAATTCACTTGGAGCAGCACTTGGAACAACACTTGGAGGTAGTGCACGGGCAGAGAAGATCGATATAGGCTGGGTACACACGGTTGGGATAGCCTGGCTCTCAGCCGGCTGGACGTAATCAAGCCGGGCTGGCTCACAGATCTCTGGAGACAATTGTGCTGCGCTGGCTCTCGGCTGGCAGCGGGCAAAGGAATAGCGCTGGCTCTTGGCTGGCTGGACATGAACAACCTGTTGGATCTCTGCTGGCTGGGTGCGATCGAGTCGTACTTGCTCTCAGCTGGCTGGAGATGATCGATAACTATTAGCTGGTTATGTTGATTAAAATTATCTGGATATGTGTTAGCATTTCAATTAAAGAGATTGACCATGTGAGAGAGAGAAGTATCATGGAGTTGAACTTAAAACTTACGGTTGAAATACAGATGAAAGTAAGGGAGTCAGACTATATATGAAGGGACCTTACCCGGGCTCGGCTGCAAAGAGCACTTCAGTACCAAGCGCAACTGCGAACAAAGTGCAATTACGAGGGTGGGTGTACGTGCGAGGCAGGAACACTTATGCGTCCAGTCGCGCTTACATGCCAAGTACACCTGGTACTGCCATGACACTGAGCCTCGACTGGCTTGACGTGATCAAGCAGGGCTGGCAGGCAGCAGGCTGCAGATGATGTGGCTGGACTGTCTCTCGTCTGGCTGGGTGCGATCGAACTGGGCGGGCCCAGCGCTTGCTCAATGTGATCGAACCGGGCTGGCTCTCATCTGGCCGGATGCGATTGATCTGGGCTGGCTCACGGATGGTTAGATGTGATCGAACTAGGATGCCTCTCGGCTGGCTGCACGGAAGAAAGCCGGGCTGGCTCACGGCTGGCTGGATGTGATTGAACCGGGTTGGCTCACGGCTGGCTGGTCACCATGCAATTGGAACAGCCAGAGACATAACATAGTATATTACGCCTCACAAGGCGTTCTGCAGAGAAATAGGCGACCGGGTGCATACCTATCGCCTAGAGTTGTGTTTGCAGTTCCTGACATCGTATCGTCACGGACTGACATAGTACCCGGCCTACTGACATTTCAGGCGCTCAACTCACATAGCCTACGTTGGAGGGTGTCTAATGTGCCCTTGCTCAGGAATTATTCCGGATGCACTTCCCCAGCATCTGCTGCCAAGTGCACTTCTGTGCAAAGCGCACTTATGATGCCAAGTGCACCCAGGAGCCCGGTGCACCTGCAAGCCAAGTGCACGTACAAGGCCATGTGCACTGTAACACCGGGAGCGTCACTCCAGTTTTACCAGTACAAGTAGTACCCTCACGGCTTTGAGGACTTGCTTGCAATGGAAGTCAGGAAGATTCACTCAGGATAAGAATATCACTAAATATAAAGATTCAGGACAACTATGTTTCGCTTTCTAATTCTATATTGTTAAGGCTTGTTGTCGTTGTCAAAATATTTACCCTTCAAACCTCGGACATTCCGCAGGTCTTTAAACTTCTTTCCCCTCACTGTTATTATTACTTCTATCCATTCTGTTCTCATTAGCTTCTCTACCTAATCACCATTCTGCCCTCGGACATTTCGGAGGACTTTATAACTCTTTCTCCTCACTATAACTATTACTTCCATGTACACTTTTCTCATTATCTTCTGTACCTAACCACTATTTGAACCAATATCCTTTCGATGGACAGCCCACCATCCGCTTTTCTGCAGGACATTTAGTATCGTTCCACTAAAATGTCTTAATTAGATGAATAGAATTCCTACTGGTAACAGTCATTTGGATGTCTGTAGTCCGGACGTATCTTAAATCTTTGAATATTCTAGCCTTGAGGAAAATGTTGTCCTTTCGATCATGAATGTCATTAAACGTATTGTCAGGTATAATGTGAATTTAGGCACTTCAGTATGTCCAGTCTTTCAGCTATTGTCATATTCAATGTGGCATGAGCTAAGAAAGTACAGATCCTGCAACCACCCTCGATTTCATATCAGTGATGTGATTCACTGACAAACAGCAAATCTGATTTCTTTTTCATAACGAAGAATTGAGTGGCATATTGTGGATATTTCATGTGGTACAGGGTGTAATAACGGCACCAGGTGCACTTTCCCTTGTCAGTGCACTTGGCTCACAGGCACACTTCGCATTATAAGTACACTTCAGACTCTAGTACCCTTGGCAGCGGAGGACAGGTAAGTGCCCTCCATATATAGTCACCTTGGAAGTGCTTTGGGTACACTAGCGATTATCTTACTACCTTATTCTACAATTGATATCTTTATCACTTACTCCAGTTTGCAGCCGTATCTACAAGTGTGTATTCATACAAGGACGTATGTCCTTAAAGTATAATCGGTTTTCAGTTATCAAATACGTTTCGCTCACAATATTTGGTGATTCCCTTACTTATTGAAGCATCGCGACACACCGTAACCTCCGCGTCTGAGAACTATTGCCAGAATGTAGATAAAAGATAAGTAATCATCCAATTCAGTTGATTAACAGTAGTAGGAACGTTAACGAGACAATTTAGATATCAATCAGTCTCGAAACATTTGTTACCTGCAATGATAGGCACTCCTAAGGACTGTATGACTGTCTTTCCAACATACAACGAGTATCATCACTTAATTAACGAATCCGGATAAGTATACCTGTCAATTGAATACTGCAGAAACCATTGTGATGCATTTCGGAAGTGAATCAATTCAAAGAAACACGTCACTGAAAATAATGGACACAGAGAAGATGACCTCGAAATATGTTTAACGAGATTCATCACATATAAACGTATGCTCGAGACGAATTGAATCTTCATCGATGACAGTCTCACAAATCGATCAATTGGTTGTTCAATACCTCCTTTCCAACGCGTTTGTACTCGCAACCCATATAGATTAGCCTCCCTAAGGTGATGATTTGAGACAAGTATTCGGTCTATTGGAGTTGATTGACGGGAGCAGAGCTAATTTCGAAATGATTGGGAGGTCAATCAATGCTGATATACTGGTGATCGGCCTGATGGCCACACTCCTGAGAAGACATCCAAACACATTCTACGAGATCAATAATATAAGTACGAAAGATTGATGCCAACCAATTCTGCCACTCGATTTGCTAGCGAAGCCTTCATTGACGATCGAGTCTGGCGAGAAGTTACCAACAATAAACGCGTTCGATTAAGTGTACTTGACCATTACCTTTCTACAATATTAGAGGAAGTTCTGAAGCACACATGATGATTACCTTCCTACCATCTTAGCGGAAGCTCTGAATCCCACATGACGATTACTGTCGTACATTCTGAGCCACAGCTCCAAAGCAAATCAATGGGCGTCAGCACTTGCACAGAGAAATTGCACTTGCGAGAATGATTACACAAGGACAGAAGTGCACTTAGGGAAAACAAATACTAATGGGCAGAGTTCCAGACACTGATAGTGGAGCTGCAATTGCAGATCATGAAACAGCTCTGAATGGGATGTTCAACTTCCAATTTTCTAAAGTGTATCAAGCAGTTCAAAGCCGATACTACATTGGATAATTCTCCCAGACGGATAAGCAAATTGGCCGTATCCGTTTCACATCGTTCACGAAATCCTTATACCAAATCGACACTGCAGGATACCAGGCATCCGGACTCCACTCAACTCCGGCGCGATGAACATTTTCATCGTCCTGAAGCAGCTCAGCGAACTCAGGCTACCACTATCACACAAACCGGCATTCATCTCAACCAGAGCCTTGATGGGAAGGTGGTGATGTCTGCGAAGGAGAGTCGAAAGACGAGCATCTCCATTTAGTGTTCTGAGCATCTTTATCGTCCCGAGGCTCATCAGTCGACTTGGGCTACCAATACCACACGAACTGCCATTCATCCCCACCCTGGACTTGATGGGCTGGTGTTGATGTCTGCAAATCAGATTTGAAAGATACGCATCTCGGTTCAGTATTTTGAGCACTAAACTCCGGTTGACAAACAGGAGGTGGTGGTCATCCTGATGGCATACAACCTGGTGCTAGACGTACCGTGTTCAATGCTTTGGCAACCTGAGGTCGACTGGACATCTGGTCGACTTCTAGCCATGCAGATCCGTAGATGCGAAAACAGGTAAAACACCGCCGACTTGAATGAGCCCATGGGAACGGTGGCCCAGAAGGTGACATCGTTGACTCCACAAGCTGAGGGCGAGGTCCGAGACATACATCTGCTTAGAGCCACAGCATTTGTGAGTCTCATAGCTAGCGACGAGATTCTTGAAACATTCATCTGGAGACTTGGCCATTGGACAGGGTTGTGGGGAGCTCCCACTAAATGCCCAACAAAACTGGGGGAAGCCCTTGGAACTGGATACACAGGCAGAAGCAGCGGTGGTAGTTGCACCAGAAGACTTTTACATAGAATGACTGCTACCAGTTTGCCAAGTCAAGAAGGGAGTTCGCCGGCTGTGATGCTTTGATTCTATTGTGGACGGTTGTTTGATTCATTGCTCCTGGTTTCCGTGACACTTACACTTCATTTCTCATTTGACAACTTAGTACTAACATTTGCAGACGGAGCATAGAAAACTAATACCCAATTTACCAAATATTCAGTATTATCGGTGACACTTTTCAAAACCAATGATTTCAAGTGGGAAATGATACTTCTTTAACTCAGATATGCCAAACATAATAATTTTGAAAATCTGAAACGGAGGAATGAAGTCTAAACTGTTTATAATTATATCACATCTGGGTCTGGCAACACTCTTTGCGTTAAATATATATCAATAAATTTTGAATGATTATATCAAGTAATGCAAAATATTGTTTATTTTTGAACAGTCTCACATATAATACATTCATCGTTTGGCAACAAAGTTTGTTTATAATACAAGACTGAAGATGTATTTCTGTTATGTTCTGATAGTATTTGGCAGAATTCAATTCTACAGGAAATGTTCTACCTTGTTAGAAAATAGGTATATTATAATATTGTTGTTTAGTTTGAAGAACAAGAATTTAATATTCTGATTCATATTTGCATATATGTTATCAGAGACATTCTTTATTTCTAGTATATTTCTGAACTATTATTATTTTAAATTATTAAATATAATGAAAACTATCAAATGTATCTGATTCAGATGCTGAACTGTTTTTTGTACATCGTGAAACAATTTGTTAAATGTGAGATACCATTCTGAGATTAAAATACATACCAATTCACTGAACTATAATTGAAGGTTTTCATTTTATAGATCTCTGCTCAGTTGTAACAGACAAGGTTGAAACACATCAATTGGAAGATTCTGAATGTCTGTTGCAAGGTGTCCGGATATACTGCAAATTAGAAACATTTATATATAATGTTGAATGAAATATCTAGTATGTGGATATCTTGGCCCTTATATTTGAAATGTTGACAGCAATACATATAGTTGTAGATATGTTCTAAAGTGGTAGTATGTTATGAAGTGTATTTATTGTACATTGTCACTCGCGTGCAAGTACCATGGAGGCCACAACATTGATGGTAAATTGTTAGAGTGAGAGACATATTACTGCGATGAACGCACATAGAAGGCACTACCATAATATTATCACCCACTCAAATGTGGATATTTTGGACTTCATATATCAGTAAAAGGTACAAACAAAATATGGAAAGAAGTTCCAGCTCATTCATCTATATACCACATCCTACATTACACAATTCATTAGTATTACAGGATTGTATCCATTCATTGTATCTGGGGTAAGAGATCACCGAACCACCAATGGTAGGTGGTTATACCAATGATAATGCCATTTGTATCTGGCTGATATCCAATAAAAACAGAAGAGATTTATAAGACCAATACATCCAGGTATCCTCCAGATATCAATACCCAAACTGAATCACATTTTGCACTATGTTCTATATTAATGTCCAAGTGCATTGTCTTGTAGACTCTGTAGTGCACATTATAAAGTGCTTTACAACCTAGGACCAATAACTATAATGTGAATTGCATGCTATCTTATATGCCATAATACTAATTTGCCAAACCATATGTAATTTCAATATCAATCATAACCATTACATTCATTGATATTATACATTATTTAACTATCGCATTTGTTATAGTTTAAAATGAAGCTCAGCCCTATATTGCAACAAAATTGACTTCAGACTTTCAAAGATGCTATGACAGTTACATGTCTCAAGGCAGTCTTGTTTGGACATTGAAGTAAAAATAAAATAATATTTATCACAGTGTACATTCTGAAGAATGTTCACTCTCCTATAGCAAACATATTGTGATACCAAATATAATAATTGCAGGTTCATTTATTATTCTGCCCTCCCTTTGACTTGTAGTATGTTAGCAAATATATCTATGTTCATGGGTGATCCTGGCCTGGGTGGAACAATGAATTGTCTCATATCACAATCAGAAATATGGATGATATAACAACTGGTGAAATGAAAGTAAGTGTCAGACTCGCCTTATGCATCTCAGTTCAAGTGCTAGTTACATGATATTGAACACCGAAGTAGATATTCAAAAATTTCCATATGTATGTCTGTCCAAGTACAAATCCAAGAATATCATAATGTGCAATTACATATAGATATTCCTATTTCGAATAACTACAGCAATATGGCCAGTAGTTTCTGCGATTTTATGAATAAATCTATAATCAAGTTCTCCAACAATCATATTTGTCATTTGACTGAAAATTGAATACATCTGATGGTATACTTTTTTCAATTGTTGTTATTCAGAATCCATTTCAGTGTTCTTAGTCTTATAGACAAATGATAGTATATCAATATTGGAGCTTGACTGGGTGTTATCAATGAATTTACCTTTTGGTTCTTGGCATTTCCAAGGCACTCTGTTTGATGCTGGTGGATTTTGTAAATTTCAAATTGATTAGCAGAGGACTTGAAATTGTCACAAACGTTGCAATTGTTATTATTGATTGTATCTTTACAGTACATCACATAAAATGGGTTACAATAGCCATAGTTCATGCAGGCAATGTGTTTGCCATACTGTCATCACCCTCTTTCATGGTCAGTGTTCAGGTGTCATTATAATCTTATACTCGTATAGGTTATAATTATTTGTTTGTTTGATTCATAGTGTATTCACTCTAACTTGAGTGTAACTGAGACCATATCACCTCTGTATGCCAGCATGCAACCTAGGTGGCTGCACACCCCACATGCTCCAATTTGTCCCCTTATTTATAATGAAAGAAGTTCAAAAGATTGATTCTGTCAAAGCCCCACAGTGCACAAGAAAGAAAATTAGATTAGAGACAGATTGCTATCCTACATTTTGCGATAGTAGGAAAAGCAAGCATAATGTCTATGAAGATCATGTCCTTCATATTGCCATATAACCATGTGTCATACACTGTGAGGAGCATCATGTCGGTTATATCAATGTTTGACCAGCTGTTTCATCTACCACACCCTCTTTCATATATTTGTACTACTCTGACAGCCTCTTGTAGCAACAGTATTACAGCTGCATTTTTCCCAGACATTTCCTATTAAGCTGGTTATAGTGATTGTACAGTACAGTATCAAATTTGTAGAGGTTTTTTGTGCAAGCTTATGAATAACAACTTCCTGGGATCCCTTTCAAGAAACTGGATGTCATCTTATATATATCGCGGACCTTGCTGTGGACTGCAGTAGACTGATGTAACTGTGCAGAGTTTAGCCTGAACAATCTCGACACAATTCGGGGGTATCACCAGATCTGGCCAGCATATTGAGCCGAGAGCACCAGCCTGTTGACTAGGGATTGGGCCCGGTGGTTTCTGGAGTATATGTTGCTGGGCCAATGGTATATGTGTCTTGTTACTTGAATGTCGCTATCGATCTTGCATTCTGCCACACTGTGTAGGAGGGCTCGTCACCCCAATCTCGGCTCTGGCTTTGGCAGTTGGCATGGAGTTTTCCTCTTGTCTCTGTCGTATATAAGTCTACTGTTTTTCCTTCTCTTTTATGGGTAGACAATTTTTCCTGTGTTGGTCTTATTACTTGCTATGGTTGTTTGCCGATCTTACTATTATGACCAAGGGGCACCAATGGCTTCAACTATCAGGATATCTGGACCTGGTACTTTGGTATTGGAGTGCCAGTGCGGAGATCACTAAACTGCTATCAAGGTGTCTTACATCTGCATACTGTGAGATCAAGATGAATCTTAATAGTTGTTGCAGTTATTAGGCATGAATGAATGCAGTATCAGTATCTCCTTCTTATTGTGTGTTTCTGCATACTTGCACTATTTGTTAGTCAAGGGCTGCACAATCATACCAAAATAAAAATTAACTTATTACTCCGCTCCCCATATCTCTGTCCATCTAAGCTTTTCCCTGTTGTCAGAATACAATAGGTTGTTGAACATTCAAATCAATATCTGTAGGTTGGCATTCCACCTGGTATGACAGTGCAGAATTCTGTCCTGTATGTTTCTGACTTCCGAAACCCTTCCTCTTCTGCTTGTTGTTACCACTCCACCAATTCTTCAATTTTGCCCAGATGCTGATTTTCATTGCCATTGTATCACAAAAATAGCACTATGCTCACTCACAACATTTTCGCTCCTGGTCAACCTCATCCTGAATGTATTCTTTATTCAGATTGTCACTCTCTTTGGCCAACTGCACACACAGTGTCCTAACTGCCTTCATGTCCTCATCTGAGATTGCTGCCAAGTTTCTTCTTACAATCTTTCCAAGATCTACTGCATCCTGCCTGCCCTCATTCATCTCACATTCTATAACTTCAAGTTCAGTACAAGTTACAAGGCTTTCCGGCTGTATCATGCATTACCGGATTGGTACATTGCCCTGAGATTAATTCGATAACCTACTCACATTCATTTTCTCCTTATCTTCAGTTAAGTAGGCCTGATATGGTTTATATTGACCTGTATATTTTTGTTAATTCATTTCTTACAGAGGGCAGAATTTTCTTCACCCTGTATCTTCGATTTCATATTCTGCTGTTGATGTTGCAATCTGCAGAAAGGAATATACCAACCTGCCTAATTGCTCTTCCCCGAAGGAACAATTTTGATGTTCTCTCAATTGACTGCATGTTTCTTTGATGATAAAAATTGATGATGCAAGTTATGCTATCTGCTCATCTTATAATATCAGTGACAATAAAATCGTCATTTTCATATATCTTCAAATGTGTCTGCAAGTCCATCCTGAGGCCGCTCCACTTCAAGCACAACTCTGTCCAAACTTGTGTTTTTCCATATTTTGTAAGCCCGGTGCCTGTTCCCATATGATTCTCTTTCTCTCGATGCCTTTGCAAGCACACCAAGTCTGCCCTTTGTTCAACTCCCATCTGCACTGCAGTTATGGACCACTCGTACCACCTAGTACAGTTGTTTTGAATTGCTCTAATCATTGGAAGGTAGAGTGATTGTTTCTGCGGCAGTTCCAGTAGTGGTCTTGGTTACAGACACAGTCTCCGCCATCATGACACCTTTTGCCTTCACTCCTGCCTCTTCTTCCTCCACCTCCATCATCTCCTTGTCGCTTCTACCACCTTATACCACCACCTTGAGTCTGGAACCAATTGCAAATCTTTCTCGCTGTGTGATCCCCTCAAAGGCTCGTCAAGCGTGCCTTATCCTCCTGCCCTCTGACGCCGTGCTGATAGTATCTTACGTATTCGCGTACCTGTTTATGAATTCAAGTCGATTTCCTGTTCAGTTAGGGCACTTCTCCGGTGTCTTCTCACACAGAGACTCTTACTTTGTCCGGCCAACCAAAACTTTGTACTTATGGTCACTTGTCCACTGTGGGCCTCAGCAGTAGCCTCATAGGGGCCTTGTTCAACTGCTGCACTAGTTCTTAATACGCCCCCATCAACAGTACAGTTTGCCTTTGCTCTTGGGTCAAACATCTGTCAACAATTTCATACAGCACTACACTCTAGTTGCCTAGATGCCTCTCTTGACCATAACTTGCGACACTGTGCTCCTGTTCACCACATATATCACCCGTGGCGCAGAGATGTCTACATTCTGTCTGGTTTCCCTGATATTGCCGCAGTTCGCTAACCCCTGCACCTGGGCATGAATCTTTAAGACCTCGTTCTCAACCTCAAATATTTATCATATCTTCTGCAATCCTTCTCTTTCCATTTTCATGTACCCAGTGACAGTTACTACCTCGAGTATTAGCCTCTTTCAAAACTCATTCTATTGGATATCAATCATTTCCTTATCTACTGTCCTCGCTGTGGTGATGAAGTTGTTATAATACAGCAGAACAATCCCTGTCGTCACATTGTGGTATTGGTTGCAGTAAGCTCACCCTTGACAATTCTCCTTATGTTCATGATCTGGATGGGTGTCTGTGCCTGATGGTGGAACAGTGCTCTGTTGGTTGGCAACACAATTTCTTGGTCCACCTTGTTGGGGAGCGGCACACACTAATCTTTCCTTTGAATCATATATTATCTTACATGCTTGAATCGGTCTCCGGGGTGAAGCCTATACTGTCAGTCTCAGGTGCGGCAAAATGTCTTCTGGTTATGAGGTGCGATGATCGCCCACTGTCTAGTCGATGCTGGTGCCGTTGTTAGTGTCTGTGATTACTTTGGATTCTGATCGGGTGCCTGCAGTTGTCTGGGATGCGGTTGCTGACGCTCCTCTGACACTCCAGTCCTGGTAGTCAGTGCATGATTCGATGCCACCATAACGCCACTGTTCGTTTCCATCCATCCCAACTCTCTGCTGACGGTTTCCAATTTTATTCTATCCTTGACTTAGGAGTCCAGGTCCACGATAGATGTACACGACTGAATATCGTTCTTGTGTCGTAACGTGAACCCAGAACGTTCGTATATGGGCCTGTAGGTACAGATATCTATGTAAGAGTAGATACAGTGGCAAACAACATGAAGTGATAAAGTAGGGTCGTACATGTGTAAGACTATCGTTGGAATGCAAATGTACTTCTCGTGGTGACTGTTAATAGGTTCATACCCACCATAAGCTGCCAAGTGGACTTGCGATATAAGTGCACCAGTCAGACCAAGTGTGCCCGCAAGTCCAAGTACACCTTCCACCGTCATTACATCATACCTCTCTTGATCTGTAGACATCCTGTGTGACAGCATATATATACATACAGAATGATAACTATCAGTTGGTACACCCACATGTGGCTTCATATGTCCTGCAACCAATTTGTGCGATCAAGGCCACCTCACCTCAGATTCGGTATACAGGGAAACTCCACCATCAGTGGGAAATATTCAAAAATCCGTGCCGATGCCATTTGTATTGGGACGAAATGTGAAATGTCTGAAGAAGAGAAAACACATCGAAACACAAGAAAACCATTCAATTAGGGGCTATTTTAATGCCTGCGAGTTGCCAAATTCGTGGACCTATTAAACTTGTGAATCTGGCAAGTGATAGTGTTGCAATTTCTATTTACAAGATTATGGTCTTAGGTACAACCCCAGAACGGCTTAAGGTCATGAGTTCTAAGGGTGCTCCGAATGGAACTCCACCACTATGTCTTCATCGGGAAAATAATCAAACAGCATCCAGGCTATATGCAGGTGTAGGTAGCATGGGGCTCTTCAGACGAAATCCTTTCAGCAGTTTCGTTGAGTGACACTGTACTTGCGTAATAACAACCACTGGTGTTGCTTTTGCACCTCCTGTTGCAGTATTTCTTACTAACGCAGTCATGCAGCACACACAATCTATACTGATGTGGTGTCTCTTACTGGCGCAACCATACACTCTGCACACTGACTGATCCAAAACAGTGTCGAGAGCAAATCAGAGGAAAAGAATGAATCGGCTGAAATGTCTGAAGTATAAAGAATAGAAGGGGAAAGCTTATATATGAGACTGGATAGCATGCCCAGTAGGTGCCACATCCGGGGCCCGCCTGGAACCATATTATACCCAGGGTCGAGCATCCGGAGCCGGATGTCATGCACAGGTGCGGGTGAATGGCCGGTGCTCTCGGCTCGATGTTCGAGAAGACTCCTGCCATAACTCCGAATGACGTCGAGATCCTCCGAGCTAAACCCCGAGCAGTGACATGAGTTAAGTAACGTCAACACTCCCCCTTTAGTCCTAGAGTCTCGACAGACGTACAAAGGAAAGCAAATCATGTGCATACCGAAATCCAAAATAGTCAAAGCATAAAGAAATCCTTCGAATCCATGCCGGAATTCTATATCCAGATCCAAGTCCTTCCAAAGCCATTCCCAAGTCCCATATCCACGATCTAATCTAGTCCACTATCCTCAACAAATTTACCGAGTTTGACTTCCCCAAGGGCCTTAATGAGTGCATCGGGCAGAATATCTGTACCTGGTACATGCTGGACCTCGATTTCAGCCATTGCAATGGGTTCGTAAATAGAGTGATATCCGATAAGAAGTTGTCGACTTTCATACAGGAAGTTGCCTGAGTTGAGTGTTGTGAGCCAATTGAGGCGGCCGTTCAGGGTGGTTCGGTTGATACTTTTGCTCGATCTTAGCTCCAAGATGAGGTCACGGAGCCAATCAAATTGAAACTTGCCGTATGCGGTGGCTACTATCTTAGCCTGCATGGTCGATTGGGAAATGATCTTCTGTTTCTTGGATTTCCATAGGAAAACTATGTTGAGTGTATAGATGATGATTTCCGAGGTTGACTTGCTTAAATTAGCATCTCCCCCCAAGTCGGCGTCGTCAAAGCATGTCATCAGATTCGAATAATGTCCAAGTTAGCCTGTTGAAGCAGAATTATAGAAGGTCAACATGAAGGTTGAGGTACCATGGAGGTAGCAGAGGAGGTGTTTCACTGCTTCCCAGTGCAGAGTGGAGGGTCGGGCTCAATATCGGCCCAGCGCCACTGTCGCAGAGGCTACTAGGATATCTGGTCGAGTTCCAATGGCGGCATGGAGGATGGATTCGATTCCCTTCTGGTACGTTCCGGAGTGAAAGGGCTCCTCTTTGGGTGTTATGGCGTGGAGCTTGGAACCGACCTCCATTGGTATCGAACGCTTTCTTGAATCTGTCATTTCAAATGGTTTGAGGATTCGATTGACAAATCCAATTTCGTCGATTGCAATTAATCTCTTCTTGCGATATCGAGTAACCGTCATGCCGAGATATTCGAACTTGTCGGATACGCCTACTGGGCTAGCTGCCTTCAACTTCTTGTAGAGTCGATTGGAGATTGGGGTGATATGTTGCAGGCTGACGATAATCATGTTGTCGTCTACATATACGTGGCTGAGGACACCATCTGGTTGGCTAAGTCTGCCGCTGAAGAAATGGCCAGGGGCTGCAATCAACGTTTGGAGTCCGAGCACATTGGCAACAGATTCGTAGACTTCCTCATTATACTCTCGGTAAGACTGCTTGATGCCATAAAGGGTTTTATTCAACTTACCAATGGCCAGCCTCGGCCATACAGATCTGGCCAGTGACCTTCAGGAAGACGCATCATATAGTGGACAAGCAAGAAAGGCCGTCAGTATGTCTAACACAGCAATTACAAGGTCATATATGGCCGCCAGGGCGAGGAAAGTCGAATTGAGGCCGAATCAACAACCTGGGATGCGATCAGACTATAATCACCAGGTTTCTGGAGGTCTCCACGACCCACCAGCCTCACTATTCACTATAATCAATCTGGCCGTTTTCTAATAGCTTCCTTCCCATCACCCATCGGCTTTCGATGAGACTAGATCCTTCTGGCACCTTCCCCACATATGTGAAAACTCCATTGCTTGCCATACGATTCATTTCCTTGTCAATTGCCTCGTTCCAGTCGTCAAAATTGTTTGTATCCAGAGCTGCGGGGTATGTCTTTGGCCCTGGCTCAAGCATTATCGCAATGGTGACTTTTGCACTCGAACTTGAACTCGGGTATCGGCCTCCACTACGTGTCCTCGAGGCCTGTTCATCTCCACTTGTGTGTGGGGCTGCACTCGATTCGCGGGTCCCAGGAGGCAGTGAGAGGCTTTCATCATCGGAGTCAATTGGGTTGATAGTCTGGATTCTCGGATGTCAAGTAGCTTGACTCTGTTGCTTAGCCACTTGGCTCGGAGACGGGTAAATGATGAGGTCGTCAGTTCTTGGATTCTCGGCAGGTTCAAGGGCAATTTCTCCCTTATTACAGGACTTAAGGAGCTGGTAGTATATCGTGCATTTGTCAAACTTGACACTTGCGGGCAATGAATACCTATCCTAAGTGGATGTCAATTACTCGATACTGAGTAACAGTTTACGACTATCTGAGTAGCACACAGCGTTAAGCATGGTCAGCTATCTTCTTACTCAGATCTGCATTAATCCAGGCATAGGCCAAGCAACTGAACACTCGAGAGTGAGAAATATCCTGCTTTTGATTGAGTTCATCTTTCGTACAGAGTCAAATCTGGCAATGTGTGGGCCAGGAGTCGATTCTTTATATATACTGCTGTGACCACGGTTTCGTCCCAGAGTTTATTCGGCATCCGCTCATGCTTCAGCATTGATCTAGTTGGATCCATAACAGTGCGATTGCAGTCCTCAGAAAGTCCTTTCTGCTGCTATGAGTATGGGGCTGATAGTCTCCTACTAATCCCTTCCTCAGTTTGAAATTCCAGGAACCTCTCTTAGCTTCCATAGTCGCCACCTCAATCAACTCACATTCGGCACACCTTCGACTTTGGGTGCTAAACCTCTGCCTTTGCTAGATGCTCTTTGAAACAGGCCGGAGCCTCAGACTTGGGTTTCATTAGGCAGACCTCGGTTTATCTCGAGTCGCCATCGGTAAACATGATGATGTTTCGATTCCCGCTCATGGTTGGGGTGTGCATAGGTCCGATCACATCGGGGTGCACTAATTCAAGGAGACAAGTGCGAGGCTTATCCTCAGCGCTCGAAGACTTGAACGGCTAGCTGAATATTTTGCCAATAATGCAGGTGTCACATGTGCAAGTCGAGCCGCTTCTGATGTGTAATTGGATACCTTTAACAGTGTTCTGAAGTCGCTTGATGGTTGGGATGGCCAGGTGCCCAAATCGTGCATGGCAAAGTGAGATATCCATGTTGTCAATCGATGGCCAAATACTAGCTACCATTAAGTCAGATGTCGGAACCAGAGTCAAGGCTGAATAGGTGGCCATTACTGTGGCCGGAGTCGAGGCTGAAGTCATGGTGCTGAGCAAGTAGAGTCCCTTGGCGGCTGCCGAGAGCTGGTAAATGGTGGTCGAACCGATATTGGCTGTCACTCCAGCGGCCGAGAATTCAAATTCAACCACCTTCCTCGTCAATTGGATGATGGTCAATATGTTGTTGGGACCACACCCAGATATATAGAGGACATATTGAAGGGTAATCATCGCAGACTTGATTCGAGGCCTTTCGATAAACAACATGTTAGTTCTAGAGCCTTGGCAGTCGTTAAGATTATGATTTCCCGTCGTAATGTGGTGCACCTCATAGGCTATCATATTGAATGACTTCATTGAGCGACAGTTTTCAGTTACGTGGTTTGTTGCTCCAGAGTGCAGAATCCAATAATTCGAGGCTGGAGCCGAGGCCATGAGTCCATGACAAGCGTTATGACCGTCGGTGTGAGTGCGGAAAAAAGGTAGGACTCTGACGCAGCATTCGAGTTCAAGGCCAAATTAGCATCACCATTCGGTTTCTTGTTGTTGAATAATCGTAACTAAGTGTCCAACTTTTCTTTATTGGGGCGCTGCGACTTCCGATGGGCTTTTTCACCGCATCTATAGCAATCACCTGAGAAGGTGTTCGGGTTCGAGGTTTATGAGTTCAACGAACCTCATTTCCCTTTGCCGCGGACACAACCCTTCTTGGTAACAAATAAGGCTGCATCAGGTGCCAGTTATCAGTTTGTCCGAAGGCATGGTTCAAGGCCGAGGAAGTGCAGTATGATATTGGGAGCATTTTTCGCCATTCAATTGAGTTCCAGGGATGACAGGTAATTTGACCATTCTTCTGACTTTGGTAGGTTTGAGATAATATAGAATGCTCTCCACCCATCATCGAGCGGTATATCGCATGTGGCTGGGTCATGAATGATCATATCTTGAGCTACGATAAATTCTGAGATGGTCGACTATGTTTCGAGTTTGAAGGTCGCTAGCTTTTTTTCATTCAAACTTGATATTGAGCTTGATCATCTCTTGCTAGTCTGTCTTGATAGTATTACAGGGGGTTTCGGTTCCTTGATATATCGGAATTGTGGTTGGAGGGCCATATTGATGGACTTAAACGGTTTTTCTTGGTCCTTCCTGTTGTTCATCTGCCAAGTCGTCAAATGTCAATTGAAGGCTTCGAATCGCTTGAGGTTGTTCTGGCCATCTGATTCTGCCTCAAAGTCGTAGTCCAGGTCACGTGGTTCACACCGTAAAATATTTTGAGCCCCAGTGGTCGAGCCAGATGTTGCTGTTGAAGCTGAGGTTGAAGCTGGTATAATTGGATTTTTGAAACTCGCATTTTGCCAGTGACTTACTTCCAGATTCCATTAGTCACCAGGCAGGGTTGTGCCTCGAGGGCGCATACCCTGTAGTTCGACTCATTCAGTCTGACGGAATAGGAGGACATGTCGTTTGGTATATGGATGTTCTGCAAGTTTCGGTGGTGTTTGAGGCTGTCTACTTAATTCTTTCGGGAGTGATTGAGGCTGTCTAATCATGTCTTTCGAGGGTACTTGAGCCTGTCTACTCAGGTGATTCGGGGGAGGGGGGGCTCAAATCTATGACTCGAGGCTTAAAGAGGGAGTGCGCTGCTTCTGATACGA
Organism: Wilcoxina mikolae CBS 423.85; assembly: GCA_014904905.1. Lineage (NCBI taxonomy): Eukaryota > Fungi > Ascomycota > Pezizomycetes > Pezizales > Pyronemataceae > Wilcoxina > Wilcoxina mikolae. Next base: position 1,330 of record MU122534.1, on the reverse strand, counting down.
TTCACACTCTCTACAACTAATAGATGTCGATAGCACTTGAATGAGAATGCGCTGGGATCATAACATTTTGATAGTAAATTAGAAGGAAAGAACAAATGTGCTGAATTGTCTGACGTACATCGAATAGAAAGAGAACACTTATATATGAGAATGGGCAGCATGCCCGGTACACACCATATCCGGGGCCCGCTCGGAACCATATCATACTTACCACCGAGTATCCGGAGCCGGATGTCAGGGTAAGGCCTGGGTGGATGGCCAGTGCTCTGGGCTCGATATCCGAAGAGGCTCCGGCCATACCTCGGAATGACATGGAGATTCTCCAAGCTGAACCCCAAGCAATGACATCAGTCAAGTAGCGTCAACAACACGACTCATATGATCCAGAGTGAAACGAACACATTGACATAACACAGTGTTAACTGCTTGAAATGTTTATACAATACCCACAATTTCACTAACCACTCAGATGACGGGTACACCACAGTGAATATGGAAAGTAAGTGTGCATGATGATGTTTGATATTATTGTCAAATATATACAGACTCACTTTCTAAATGACGCAGTACACCTCGTAGCCAGATTGCAGCTCATTCTATAAACAACAATCTCTTTTGCGGTCATCTGCATTCCCCAACTCGAACTCTGCCACATTGTACTCTTCATTGTAGAAGTCCTTATACTTGTGCTCATGCTCCTCTTATTCGACATTATCAACTTCCAGCCTGAGGTCATGATGATGCTGAGCACAACTCCTGACAATCTGAACTTCATCAGGCTTGTTGTCACTATCAATGTCTACATCGTCAACACCATCGTAGGCATTTAAAGAAAAATCTTTCGCAATGGAAATGTTCATCACAGAGATAATTGGAACCTGACATTACGGGGATGCTTCCGAATGAACTATGGCCGCCTGCTCCCTAGAAGTCGTATGTGTCTTGAAGATAATCTTCAGAGTCGTCCTAATTGGACTGGATCTTGTGATTCTCAAAAGGTAGGTTATGGTACGTGGAGGGAAGTTCTCATGTATAGAACGAGTGAAAATACTCGTACTCAATATCGTATGCGTGAATAAAGATACTCGCAATACGTTAGTCGTACGGAGTAATGACTTGCTCGTAAAGGGCGTAGGCATAGAGAACAATTGAATTAAAGTCACGGAAATTAATAAAGTAAAATTGTACAGTAAATATTCTTGAAAAAGAAAACAACAACAATATTTTAGTGTCTTGTCCGCTGGTGTGTTCTAACTGTGGATTGCTGCTAGAGCTTGCTGTTTTACTTTGTGGGGGCAAAGGCGGTTCTTTTATAGAGCGAGTTACTCGT
>MU122533.1:0-28055 GCA_014904905.1 Wilcoxina mikolae CBS 423.85 | reverse complement strand
GCCTTCTGATCTGTAGCTTTCAGGGTCGACAATGCACACACTGAATGGGTATATACGAACTGGGCCGGTAGGGAGGGCATTGGTGGAGATCACATCAAGTTTTTGTTTCTTCTGGATGGCAGAGGCAATGACGGTCAGTGGCGTTGCATGTTTGTGGGACGGTGGCTGAAGCTTCAGTCTCCCGGGATACCGGATGTCTTTGTTGGCATCACCGTTGTGACGTTGGGTGTTGTCGCAGTTGTCGCAGTTGTCGCAGTTGTCGCAGTTGCCGCAGTTGTCGCAGTTGCCGCAGTTGTCGCAGTTGTCGCAGTTGTCGCAGTTTTCGCAGTTGTCGCAGTTGTCGCAGTTGTCGTAGTTGCCCCAGTTGTCAGAGTTGTCAGAGTTGGGATTGGTAGGTATATGAGGGTTTTCTTAGTAATATCGGTTAATCTTCACCTGAGTATTATCGAAAAAATCTGGGAGAAACGATCGGAATCCACTGTACCATTCCATGAATTGTGATTGACACGATGACTAATGGTTCCAGATCCCCAGAATCTGTGCAAAGTGTCGTGCAGTTACTAGATCCAAAAATAGCGTATCATGCATCAAGTCAATTGCACAATCATCCTTGACAACCAGGAATGGCATTCGTCCAAATAAGGCCCTGAATGTGCACGGCAATGACACTGCTTCATGAAACCATCGAGGTGGAGAGTGTCCTTAATTTCATCGGTTTTGGAAGCGGTGGATGGGATCTTTTTGGATGGCATCACAACGTTCTGAGCTGTATATTAGGTGTATGAGGTTTCGGTCAGGGTTAGGGTTAATATGTTTTAAAACGATTATGAGAGAGGTAAAGAGGTAAAGACACAGACCATAGAGATGATGGAGAAGAATTGAAATGGAGGCAGTGTACGGCAGTATATTTACAGTGCAGAATGGGCAATCGAGATGCTTAGAATTATTTGGAGTTTCAGAAGAGTTGAAACCGTGGGTAAGATCAAACATAATACTTACAAATGAACTTTCCTGGGTGTGAGCCATCATCGGGACTTACCATCCGGCCTGAAACATACACCTTATGTTTTAAATGACTATGATAGTTGTTTGAACCAATGATTGAGAGACACACTCATCATGCGAATGTTAGGTCAAAGTGTCGAAGTCTGTCAGTTTTTGTTCCTATCATTCAGCAGTGACATCAAGTTCCAAGATAATGATGCAGTGTGGTGTCACAAACACTTGCAACCTGCCATATAAACTTCGAACAGTGTTACTGGCATCTATGGCAGTGCATTGGCCTCTGCAGACCCCACCAATAGACACTGTGGTGTGGTATAAGGAAATTTAAACTCATGTATTGGCACACGAAACAAGTGATATTACATGATTTCGTCCGCGTTTCATATCATCCTTCCGGCCAAACTTTAAAAAAGCAAGCAAACAAGCAAGTCCATGGATTCTTTCTTATATTTGCATTGTGATTACTGTCAAATTGGCCTCTAGGCGTGGCTACATCGTGAATTTTATATACCACTGTGTGAGTTTCGTACGCCATGCGGCTCGATTAAACTACCCCTGCTTGGTAACCCTCATGATATTCTGTAAAATTGATATACAGCTCAAACGATTGCCTACACCACCCACACCTGGCCTCTCATACAAACACCGAATCGTTTCTGCCCGGTTTGCTTGCAACCTTTCATCCCTGAGCTGTGGCTCTACAAACACATCAACAGCGACCATCCTCGATATCCTGCCCAACTTCTTGAGGTGATGACAGCCTCCACTGAGCACCCTGAACACGTTTGAAAAAACTCTCTGTGTTGCCTCACTGATTCCCACAGTTGTTTTCATGCCAACCATGACCATGATGATGATCCTCACATGTTTCCTATGTTGCACATGTCACCTCCTCAAGAACCATCTGAGTCCGAATTTGACTCAAATACAAAAAGCTTCTCATATCCCAATGCTGTAGCCCCTGTCACATACGTTCCGAGCAACGATGATTACAATGCTGTGCACCATGATGAGCAGCGCTCACACAATTCCTTGCATCCGTTCGACAGTGAGCATAATTACTCTTTCCCAGAACTGGTCACAACGAAAGGCCTTCCACCAATGTCATCAACGACTCCCTGAAGGGCAACTGCGTTCATAAAGAGTCCGTTCATGATTCTTTGATATTGAATTACAACCCCCACCCGAAAATTGACGTGATGGAGGACAAAGTTGGCCATGTCTCCTTGAAGCAAGCTATGTTGCAGATGGCATAGAATGCGCAGCATCCTGATATAATAGAGGTTTGTCACAGTAACCTTATAGAGTGGGCAAAATGGCTACTCCGACATCCAGCATACGAGGAATATCTTACATACAGACCGATACGTTGCTTCAATGATACTGGGCACCATGTTTACAATGAGATGCATACTGGACACAGGTGGTGGGAAAAGCAGGTAAGCATCCGTCTTATAAACATTACAATGCTCAGAATTGTGTAGACAACACTACCTGTCAGTGACATGCTGGTGCCAATAGTCTTCATGTCTGACGGCACCCACCTCACGAACTTCCCTGGCCACAAGAAGGCATGGCCGATAGATATGACGATTGGCAACCTATCTGCAGCCGCACAGATTGTGTACACAATGCACAGCGTGTCGTTGGTTGCTCTTTTGCCCAATCCAGTCAGGTTGCATGATGTCCCGCTAAAATAAGAAATGCTGAGAGGGAGCACAACCGAATGCTGTCTCATAACGTGCTGCAGCATGTGTTGCAACCCCCACTCAATCCCGAGACCCCTACCTTCTATGTCCAATGTGCAGGTGGCAACATGAGGCATTGTTATTCGACACTGGGGGCATGGATGGCCCATCACCCCGAGCACCGTGACCTTCACAACGTCCAGAATGATGTATGCTACTGGTGCGAATCCCCATTGCCGGAAATAGGTTATCTACCCCGGCAACAAGAGCGACACAATCTTAAGGATCATAATATCTATTGTATACTCTCAGATTCAAATACACCCGTGAGCATCGTTGATCTCAAACGCCACGATGTTAATCCAGGTTTCAACATCCTATGGTATCTTGATTGTGTTACAAGCAATCTTCCCTCGTCTGATGTACTCCATAAGATGCAAATTGGAAGGTTAAAGAACCTCCTCACAGAGCTTGACAAATTTCTCAAGCAGCATAAGCGGCTTGACGAGTTCAATGATATTTGGCTCTTTGTGCCTGCATGCCTTGATAGGTCGAAGACCAGCTGTGTATATGAAGATGTTTTGCTTTGGAACGAAGCAGAAATCAAGATTATGATATGATTCCTTGTTGGTGCCGTACACAATGCCCTGCGGGACACAAGCCCCTGTCAGTGCAGTATTTTTGACTGTCGAGTTGAGTGCTCTCGCTCACTTATTGAGTTCTATTTCTATTGCCAGTATGCCTCTGAACAACACGAAACGCTAGACCTCATGGACAATCCTCTATGCCGCTTTCGCCATTCGAAGGATATGTTTCACCAATGTAGTGCTGGGAAACCACTTGTAGCAAGGGCCAAAGAGAGATGTATGGAATTGTGTGATGAGTGAGAGGCTGAGTTGGAGGAAAACAAAAACAAAACGGCAGCCTTTCGACAGCTCATTCACGACGCCTGGTGACGGACTATCGATGCAGAAAATGGCGAACACATTGAACAGGCTAGCAATTTCAACTCTTCCAAGATACATTTCATGCAGCACTTTAGACAGTGGATACAACCGTACAGTTTGCTTAAACAGTGGCCGATGGAGATCAGAGAATGATCTCACAGGAAGCAGATCAAGAACAGATTTAATGCCTCCAACAAGACTGGTGATTTATATACTCAGATAATCAACAAATACCTGCGGAGTGATGCATTCGCTGTCAGAAAGGCCAATCGCGAAGAATGGAATTGTAAAGAGCTGCTCCATACACGACGGAAGTCACAGCGGTAGCAACCGCTACCAGTAGACATTGTTTATTGAGGTTCATATCTCCGCAGCAGCCCAAAGGAAAAGGGAAAGTCAAGGACTTTCAACGCCTCATGAAAACAATGAGTAACAACATCCTTCGAAATAGTCAATATGATGCCACTCGTCTTTTGTTACATGCCAAGCTGGTAAATATCGAATCAGATGATCTCTTCAGCAGCGTTGTCACGATTTAACATGAATTGGAAGTAGAACCATGCAACATACATATCGAGCACATCATTCACAAGATCAGATGTACTGGAGATAAACAAAGGTATTTTGGGGCTGCCCACCATGACTGGGTATGGGTTCAAACTTCTCAACATAAGGATTTTCACAAGGCACTGCAGGGACGCCTACCGTACAGTATGCTGCGTCTACTCAGGCTTAGAGGCTCCATCCGCACAGCACGAATCCCTTTTGACTAGCATACGTTGAAGTTAAGAAGCCTGCAAAAGGTGAAATGGCGGACAGTGCATTGCAGCCAGTCAGGGTAGTCAAACCATCTGCGGGAAGGGCATATGCAGTTACTAATCCAGGAAATATTTTGGGAGCGGGGAACTTAATTCGAGAGGAGCATATTTCCTTTCAAGTCGGAGAATAAAGGATGGATGGTCAATACTCATATAGATCTAGCAACATGGATCGATGTTTGTAATATGCTGGAGACCGAGTTGAATACAGCCATGAAAAGGGTATAAACAGTGTTTAGAACTTTAATGTGTTTGAAAATGTAAGATGTTAGAAATGTATTTAGACAATATGAAGTGCATAGCATCGTCATTACAATGCACAGAGTTGTGGTCATTTGATGTATTCATCCATGGCCTTCATCACCGTTTCCCCACGCTGATCCTGGTCCCCATATATCCGGGCGATCACTTGAACATAGATATCCAAATTCTCCAAACCGTGGTCAGAGTCTGTGTGTAGATCATTATCGGATTCGGAAGGGTCCGTTATTGTCATCTGATGCTGCATCGGATCTGAGTAAATGCTCCAGCAGTGGAGGAGACAAACAGCGTATTTAACATGATCGCTTCCGCCAGGTGGAAACAATTGTTTATCTAAGTCGAAATTGCAGTGTAACCAATTGATGAAGTTGTCCATCTCCTTGGCTCCCCCGCAGTATCATACTGTGTCAGCCATGTCGAAGATTGCCGCTTTTGAACAGGTTATAGCTTCGCATGCATCGCTTTCATCAGCCGATTTCTCTCGTTCGAAAGCCAATCGTTTTTGCTTTGACTTTAAACATGTGAACTGCTGTTCTAACATATTCTTCACCATTTTGTTTGGGGCTGACAATTCATTCAAGACTTTATCAATAATCATGGATCTCAAACCATTGCCATAATTATTGGCGTGACCTTCACCTCCATCGTGTACATAATTATCATCTTCCGCCCTGTGTCTCGACCAATCTGACCTGTCCAGCACAGCGGATCTGGACCTTGCAATTGGACTTGTTTCTTTTACGATGGGGGAGATTACACTCTGGAAGAAATCCTCACTATCAAGACTGTCAGTGAAGAGTAACTGAGTTCTAGATGACTTCTTTGGGGGCATTGAAGATTCAATTGTATGAAATATACAAAGGGTCCATTTTTGTACCAGTTGTGAGGAATCGAAAAAGGACACAAATCTCGAAACCCTATCAGGGAAATATATCAGGTGACTGAATTGTGATGATAGTGTCTGGTCATATGTCCTCCAATGAGTGATTATGTGGTGATTCGATTGTGATCGGACATAAGTAATACATATGAATTGTGAGGTATATAGGCAAGATAAAAGCTAGTGTGCAAAAAGCACTTCACAAGGTTATTTTATATTAACGGCACTCACCCAGTCTCGGCTGCCAAAGTATACATTCAAGGTGTGAGCTAAGTTCACTTACAAAGAGCAAGTACGTTTGCAAGCCAAGTGAACTTACGAGGTCCTAGAGTACTTGCAGGCCAAGGCCACTTAAAGGCAACCTGTACCAGTCACCACCATTACCTAACCTCGGGAGATCAACAACAATCATCACGATAATGGATTCGCACTCGGTCAGTGTAATCACGATGGATGGTATCAAAAAGCACTGCTGCATCCGGAATGACTGAAGAGACAAACAAACAAATAATTAAACATCGATCATCATGGTTTACAACTTCACAGCAGTCAAAAATAAACCCAATGTTCTGGACTTTCAAGTCTTATTGTTAATTTACAGTGATCACAACATATGACAATATTTCTTTCAAGGCACACACATCTTTTTAAATTCCGAAAATATCATCATCCTTTCAAAAGATCCTTCAGGCCAAACAGACAAATGGTTTGCTGGCATGAATCTCAAATCTCAGGACATGCTTGGCAAGTCCATTGTTTGAAGGCCTAGATGTACTGCAGAGAATTGATGGCATTCAGCCATTGCCAGATATCATTGGATCTGGGTTTAGACTTCCCCACATTGGTTGATGCAATTGCTGTCTCAAATAATGTTTTATGGCCACATATCTCACTGAATGATTCATCTAATCAAGTAGCAAGTTGTTCATTCAGATCAGAGCACAAAGTGTTCGCAGTTAAACATTGATGTCACAGATCTTGCAAATGGTGGAATACTACCATGTGCATCAAATATTAATATTGTTGTATCAAAATTGTTTGGAGGTGCATATTCTTCTATTGGTGGCAGCTGATCCTATGGGTACCGCTAATTTATGACCAGAAATCGTCTTGTGTCGACTTGCAGAATAAAATCTATATAAATAAAATTTATATAGACCTGGAGAGATGATACGAAGTTTATTACATGCTAGAAGAAGTGTTGAAAATAGGAGTGCAAACAAAATATAAAAACAATAATTCAATTAATGGATGTTGCATACTAATATGACAAATGTGGGTGTGTTGATGTTCTGGCTGGACACAATGAAAATCAATGTACTAACACGACTATTCTTTACAAATGTGAATCCTGATAGCAATATGTTCACTGCCTTCCATTGTTCTTGCAATCAAAAAAGCAGTTTCTCTACTGATCTCCAGGGATAATGGAATGGTATTGACAAAATTCAACATATAGGCCATTGAGAGTTGCCCCGTTGTAGAACAGAACGATATGTCACTATGTGATGATAATGTGACAAAGGGTGTTTTTGCAATGCGAAACATTTTATCATTACAGAATGATTCAGTGGCTTACGATCTAATGTTCCAGCTGAAACATCAGGAAAACATACACGATCAAATACCAAATGCAACCTGCATAGTACTTGTTTCCTTATAAGTTTTAGCTATTTCGGTAAACATTATTGACTTGGAGATGATAAAGAAACTGCAAATAATGAACTAATATGTGGGCTCAATTAAAACAACCTGAAGATTGTTCATAGCACTCGGTCATATATATTCTCCTAAGTTCGGTAGATGAACAAGAGAAAACATGAAGAATATTGACTTCAGTTGAATACTGCTCAAGTTGTACTTATTATTAATATATTGATTTTCCTGAAATAGGAACATGGGGTAGCTGAGGATAGTGGAGGATAATATGTACATCCTGATTCAGATGTCACTCGGGCAGTTTACTGTGAAGATATTATGAGAGAGCATTAATAACAATGATTGATACATGAGAAGGAAGTGGTGATTATGAGGAAACAAATATAAAAAGTGAACAAAGAAATTGGATATTATGTGGAGGAATTATGACATTCAAGTAACAGCTTTCTAGTCTTCATTTCCCCCCCTGCTTGCCAAGATGATATTGAGCAGAATTGTATTGCTTAGTGATGAATAGATCGCGATTATCTGGAAAACATGGGGCTGCTTTGCCATATATCGTCGGAAAAAGTTTCCGTGCAATGGTAACAGAGATTTATTATTGCTGTTAGCCCTGTATTACCGTTGCTTACGGCAGATTATGGTTGCCTACCATGTATTTTGGCCGTCATGGGAGTGTTATGGGAATGTTATGGGAGTGTTACCGGGTATGATAACGATTTACAGAACGATTCAAATTTCTCATACTGCTTGCACTTCATCAACCCCCTTTTTCAGTTGTTACCATCACCATCACCATCACCATCACCATCGCCACCACCATCACCATCGCCACCACCATCACCACCACCAGTATTTCGCTTGCTCACTTCAAGCCAGCTTCACTAAATCACCACCGACCAGTTGCAACCCAGCTTCGCTCAATCAATACCCACCAGCTGCTACCACGTTTCCCTCGCTTGCCACCTGCCAGATTCGTTCAATCATCAGACACCAGCTCCTACCCAGCTTCGCTCAATCACGACAAGCCATCTTTGTTCAATCAGTAGTCCCCAGCTCCTACCCAGCTTCGCTCAATCACCACCATCCATCACTGTTCAATTAACAGCCGACATCTCCTACCCAGCTTCGCTCAATAACCACCGTCGATCAACAGCCACCAGCTCCTACCCAGCTTCGCTCAATCACCACAAGCCCTCTATGTTCTATCAACAGCCGCCATCTCCTACCCAGCTTCGCTCAATCACCACCATCGATCAACAGCCGCCATCTCCTACCCAGCTTCGCACAATCACCACCATTGATCAACAGTTGCCATCTCCTACCCAGGTTCGTTCAATCACCACCATCGATCAACAGCCGCCAGCTCCTACCCATCACCACCTTCATCACCATTACAAATTCAATCATTGAACAACAAGTCGACATCTGTTATTAAGTTGTAAGTTTACTCCATGTACTTCGTCCATAGAGCTTCACTTGATCACCACTACCCAGCTTTGCTCGATCTCCCTGGGCCAGCTCTGTTAGATCAACAGTATCCAGTGCCTACCCAGCTTCGCTCGATCAACACCAGCCAGTTTCGTTGATTAACCCAGTCAGCTTCGAATGATTATATACTGCCTGTGTGATTCGATCGATACCCGTCCATGCCATGTCAGACCTGTGAGACCGAGCATGTCAGAGCTGTGAGAGCAAGCTGTCAGAGTTGTGAGAGTGAGCTTGTCAGAGTTTCAAGAGCGAGGTTGTCAGAGTTGCAATAGGGAGCATGTACGAATTGCGACAGTGATCATGCCAGAGCTGCGACAGCGTATGTCAGAGTTGTGAGAGTGAGCATTTCAGAGTGAGTGTGATTATGTCAGAGTTGAAAGAGTGCATGTCAGAGTTGCAAGAGCGTATGTCAGAGTAGCAAATGAAAAAGAAATAGTGAAGTTTATATAGTATATTCCATGAATCGTAGTACATTATATATTCGCTACAGTTGTATGACAGTAAAATTAAAGTTATGCTACGGGTGTATTACGGCTATATTATTGGGGGTTACTGGTAATGGCTCTGGGGTAGTTGGTGTTATTTGGTATTATTTGGTGTTATTGGTGTTACGGGAGATTACGGTAAGCCATATGGCCTACAGTAGATTACAGGTAGCGGAATACCTTTTTCCAGACGATCCATACTACTGAATTTAGTATATACCTGTAATGAAGTTACCAGGTCCATAGGACTTTGTAAGTGCACCTCGACTGCAGGGGCTCTTGCCACAAACTGCATTTGGCTGTCGAGGCCAGGTCAGTGCTACCCATATATAGTCTTCTGGGAAGGAACTTTTGCATCATGGCAATCACCTTACTTACTTCCCATCTGTGTGATGCATCTCGTCTTCATGTTTTATTCCTGTGGCCCACATTATATTCACTGATCAAAACATTTGGGGATGTACGTTCCTTTAATACTTCATGAACAGCTTTGGTACAATATATTATATTGTTGTTGTATGGAAATAATCCCGGAACCGAGTTATAATTGTTGTATCTCTAGGTGCATTCAATGCCAGGTACCTGGGCAAAGTATGAATGTAATGTGATGTGTCATTCTGCGACATTTCAATTTATGTAACTTCAAAAACACCGCTTGAGACTATGTGACCATATGGTTACAGAAGCAGCAGCATAGTTCTTTGTGTTACATGGAAATTATTTTTCATGTCCGGCTATTATATATAAATGGTATTTTGAGCCTGGTGGGGGCACAACTTTTAGCAATATACACAATTGTAGACACTAAACATATGAAACGGCAGAACCAGGTCCAAGTACTTTGTGGAGCACCTTGCATCAGAGGTGCTCTGTGCTTGCAGCCTCACATTGAAACACAGGCGTACCATCGTAAAAATGTGCATTTGCTACGCAGTCCTAGTTCGTTCTAGGACATACATTACCTTATGAGTAGAAAGTCCTCGCAGTCAAATTCACCTGGGTATTGAAAATTGTAGCCGGGGCGGAGAGCAGGTCTAATAGCGATTACATTTTATCTGCTCTAATGGTCTCTCTATAAACAAAATGACAAGATCATATTGGCCGCAGTATCATCGGGCACCCCTGGGCGCAGGGTTGAGCAGCTTTCCAACACTTGGGAGTTTATATAGCTGCTGAGTCCACATGGCCATAGGATATTACTGGGCAGCTTGGGCCTTGTCAGCGTCTAGCATATATATTCACTTTGAAAAGAAAATTACACGGTAGCAATAATCAGAACTTCATTCAATGAGACAATAATTAGCTATATACGCTTTGAACCACATATATTGTTCTATTATTGTATGAGGCCATATACAGTCCTTCTGGCTTATGCTAGTATCAATTTAATCAAATCAGTTTATTTTCTTTCTGAGGGTTGGTGTTTCACCTGTGTTCCAATATGTTATCAGAAACACAAACACATAACAGGCATCGACACAGAACTGGTAAAAGATCTTAATGAATTCCAGAGAGTTATCAGACTGAGAACACACAGTAGGCATCAGTATCGGTAGTGCAATATGTGTCACCAATACTCATACCTAAAGCCAACATTTGTAAGGAACACTACGACAATGACCATGTGTTTAATCATTATGATGGACCTGAAGGATATGGATATGACCATTAAACTGTTTATTTTTACTTGTGAATTAATCATCAGGACTGTCCACATGGAGTGGCTCCGAACCATTTGATGATTGAAATTGTACTTTCATCCCGAGTCTAAATATCTGGCTAATCGAATTAGTATCATTAACTGAACATCACAGAACGACTGCCAATGTCCACCAAATGAAAACAATGTAGGGCCTCAAATGCTGAATTACCCATGTGAGGCACTACAACTAACAGTTCAAGGAAGAAAATCCCAAAAATGGTTGACCCCAAATACAAATGACACTGTGCAGAACAGCTAGACCAGTTTCTAGACACACTATGGTTGGAATTTAACACCCATGACCAACTGCTCTAACATGGTGGGTCCAACAATGTCAAATACACAATCTCTCATCTGGAACCCTGGAGGAATCTCACGATTTTGTCAAAGAAAGAAACATTGATTGCAAAACATTCAAAATCTGCTGAAAATACATTCCGCAGAATATAACCCATGTCTGAAAGATTTGGACAAATCTTTGTATCATATGATAACAGTATATGGGGACAAGGACGGATGTCTCATTGTGGGTATCAGGTTTACACAGAAATACATGGAATTGTCAACCCAAGTGAGGGGCTATGGGAACTGTTACAATGCCAATTGGATCCAGGCTGTTGGGCACATACAGGAGCATAGTAAGATTTTATGTGAAATTGGGTGGGCAGGCTGCTAAAACTGACCGAAACAGAAAGTTGGACCAATTACTACTGTCTGAGTAACAATGTACCCCATTGACAACCACATCTAGAATGCATTTGATTTGTAGGTCACACACATCAACAACACGGACCCTCAACTACAGAAGCAGCAACCTTAGTAAAAGCACAGGGCATGAATGTCCACGAAAGGGTGCAAGTGTGGATAATAACTGTTCATCGTTGATCCGGATTATACGATGGGTAACATAACCATCCTGTATTGATAAAATGAACATGTCAAATAAGCCATAATAGAATTGTTATGTTTCCACTTAGTACTGTGGGTTTGAGCGGAATTCCTTCACTTCTGAGAATCCAGCAGCAATTGGTTAAGATGTGGATTATCCAACCCAACCGGCGTTTCTGTCCAAAATATCCTCAATGGTGGTATTGGAGAGCCGAAATTGTTTCATTTCAACACAGCACATATACAGCAGAGCAACACCAGATATGTTCCATATGATCACTGTAACGATGTACGTCCTGATATTGGTGGATAAATGTAAATTCAGTTCAATACAGGAATCGGGTAATAAAGATATCAATTGTGAGGCAAGGTAAGAAGAATGACCGTTAGCGTACCAGGAGCAATTTTCAAGGTGACTATGTATGACGGGCTCTTATACTCTGTCGGCTGCAAAGCAAGCTTGTATGGCCAGTGCACTGATTGTATCAAACGTATATGGCGGCAACTTTACATTATCCGTCTTTTTAACTTGCGAGTTCATGTGGTGCATCATATATATTACCAAATGGAGAAATATAAGGTGATCAGTTTAGGGCTTCGTTTGACCGTATATATCAAAGGACTGAACAGTAACATCATGGCAGTCCAAATGTGGATTTGTCAGACCAGAAAAGTCCATTTGCAGTCGTGATATTAAAGCTCATGCCGACTATATATATTGTTGGCCAAGAGCAATAACAAAACCAGAGAAGTACCTGACAGGAAGGAATGACCCAACTGACCCTGATTCCTCAATGTTCACGTCTGAACCATTTGCAGCGATCACATGAATCATGGCCATGAATATGTTGCATGCTCTAACTGGGACCAATCAAGAAGCTCTTGAGAATCTACGACATTTTCAGCGACCTCTGAGCTCATGTGCGGGTACTTGTAATCAGCCCACTGAATGTGATGGAGAAACTTTGGGTAGTGTCACTTGGAATTTAGAATGAGATCGACCACTAACCTTTCTATATAATGGAGAATGGTCGGGTGTAGTTCACATGCTGGCTGCCCCAATATAGGTAGACAGTAGCTATCAAGTAGGGAAACGCGAAACACAAAGTGTATAAAAACAGTCCATGGCATGTTTAACGTGTAAGTATTCTTATTGATGGCTTTGATCACCCTTTATGGCCGATGTTTTTTTAATGTAACTTTAATGCCACCATCATTATCTAAATCTGATGATTTAAGAAACAAAAGAAATCTCCAACCTCGAATGTCATTTCTTGCATGCCGGCATCCTTTATCTTGCAGACTTGTTCCTCGACTCTGTGTTCCAAGAGGATACTTTTGAACCTGTCAATGGTGTTTGGCATGGAGTCCGCTTGTACTTCGTAATTCAAGGTGACATGAACATAGTATATTTGTTCCTTGAACTGCATCCTCAGATAATCGATTGTAGTGATGGCAACGAAGTGGATTCAATCCTAGTATGATCAAACCGGGCCTTTGTTCGCAGGGATTTCGATTTGAGCAAATCCTAGCCAACAAAGCTGTGATTTCCTTATGCACCAATCAGAGGGTACGCTTTGGCAGTTCGTAAGGGCTTCTTGAGAGATTTAGGGTGATGTTCGAACGGGCAAGATGGGTCATGTTCCTGCTAATATGGTCTAGCATGATTGTCAATGGGTGTTGCTATCGCAGATTCTGCGACAGCCGAAATGCGAGCGGTTTAATACAAGCTCACACAATGTTCTCATATGTGTTTTATGGTAGCAAATAAATCGCACTCAAAGTGCTACACTAAACACGACACGATGTCATTACACAATCAGTTGCATCAAACAAGCTCTTAAATGCTATCTCATGCTTTTCCATTAATCAATTTGCTTTTGTAGTCACCATCTCTCAGAAGTCAATTGATTATTTATCGTTATGCACATGAATTACAAATATATTGATAACTATATAAAATAAGATATGGTAGATGTTGGATGCACTTGGAATAGCACTTGGACACAATCGAGCCAGGCTGGGTTTCAGCTGGGTAGAGCGTATGCATCTAGGCTGGATTGTTATGGCTGGAAATGACTGAGCTGGACTGGATCTCGGCTGGCTTGAGGCAATCGAACTGGGGCTGGTTTGAAAAACTTGAATTGGACTGGCTCTCGACTGGCAGGACATCATTGGGCCTGAACTGTCTGGAGACGGTCAAGCTGGCCTGCCTCACGACTGTTATGATGAGATATCACCGAGGCTGGCTGGAGAAGATCAAGCGGGGTTGGCTAGCACCTGGCTGGAAGAGATCAAGTATGGGCTGTCTGGAGACGGGATGCTTCACAATCAAGCTGCCCATACTCTGGGTTGACTGGAACCACTGGATGGTTTCGTCTGAACGAGCAAGTCAAAAGGTAAAAGCTTCTATATGTGATGGCTATATATAGTGTACGGTACGCACGAACTCATAGTTGGATGAATGTTCATGGCAAACATCGAACCGAATTGGTTCGACAGAACCTCTGTTTGATTTGTACCATCATTAATGAACCCTAACCCTGATATGTTTCAATCAAACCAAATCAGTTCGTCAATTATCACGAACAAGAGTTGTTCGTTTCCATCACCAGTAGTTGGAGTTGGCCCAAAAGTGGTCATCATTGTTGAGGCATGCAGACTGATATTGTAGAAGAATTCTGCCAATAGTACGAAAACATCCCGGATATACAGCTGGAATTTTGATAAGGCTAGGGTATGCTGTTTTATTCTCTGATTCTGCCGCTATGTATGGCCATCTATCTGTCGATGAAATGTGGTTGGCAGTGGTTGATACATATGCATGTGACTGCAGAAAATCTAACAGAATCAGCTTGTTTACTGAGTGAAACAATTGGTAATAATGTTGTCATGTCAGGCACATTCACAGACCACATAATCAAGGAGCATCATAGCCAGCGATGGACATTCAATATCATTCTGTATCGCATATAGATTGCTATCTTTGTCCACCGGTTAAGTATGACTAAATATGCATGTGTCTGGACCCGGTCAATTTTCGCAAATCTTTGAGGAAGTAGATGGGGACGCCATTTCGTAGTCATAACAGTGGTGGTAGCATCATGTTGATTCCTTGTGGGTATGCTGCAATGCCTTGAATTGGTGTTATACTTCGCAGCCACTGACGTACTTCCTCATATGTGTATCTATCGCTGGCCTCACGAATACCTAAGACTATATCAGTGGTTCAAAGAACTGACAAGATACCAGAGTCGGGGTTGTCATTGAAGAGAGTTATCACTTTACCATGGAGTATATTGTCCAAAGGCGTATATATCCTCCCATTGTAGGGCAGAGCTCAGCGACAACAGTCCATTGGTTCACATCTTTCACTTCTGATGCGTCCATTGAGAAATCGACCAGCGTACAAGAGACATTGACCGCCAATGGGTCAGTAGCAGGGACCATTATAATCACTGGTAGGAGGTTAATGTATGGTTCAACTGCAGGTGTGATATAATTCAATACAAGGGTCGCCAAGTGTCGGCGAGTGGGCTTCATGTAGCCTTGCTTGCTGTTGGTTTGCCTAGAAGGGATATCGACAGGGTATTCAGTGCCTTCCAATTGTTCAATGATGTATTGGTATGCCCAGATAGAGTATGACCACCTCGATTATCGCAGTAAGGGAACATTGGAAGTTTGTAAATCTTCCATGTTCTTGTGTTCACACCATACCATACTCCTCTTGCCTCCCTATTCAGATACTGTTGATATTGCGTCAACATCACAACCATGGTGTGGAGAAGCCGATCGTACGTAGTGTTGTTCAGCCCAGCTTAAGAAACCATTCAAATGTAACCATTGACTATCCGCAGGGTCCCTGACCTACAAAGTTGATTAAGTGTGGCTCCAATCCCAATATGACTCGCAGTGTGCGTCAGGGCAATTTGTTTGGTATTTTCGAACTGCTGTGAACCCGTTTTTGCAGTCAAGGCCATTTCTAAGTTTCTGGAGATGCAGTTCAGCTTCACACATCTTCTGCAATTCTGAACTGATCATGTGCTTCCGATGTGATTATTATTGATACTTACTGCTTTACATATCAGATTGTTTCAATTCCGTGAGTGGGAAGGTTACATTTTCATATTTTCAGCTCAACCTGTGGTTGAAGTTTGTAATTCCAAGCAGTACAGGAATGTCATAGACTGCCTCAGGAGTCGCACAATCCTCAATTTATGATGTTGACTTGCACCCCATTCCAACACCATCGTAACTGATTATCAAGCCGAGACACCCGATATCTGTTTCACCAAATTGACATTGCTCTGTCTTGTGACAGACTGTAGACTCCTGGAGTCATTCCACCATCTTCCGACATTCTGGTAGTACTCATGCTTCTCTGATGATTTCATTGCCTTGTTGTCAAGATAGAACACGGCAATGTCGTCAATATAGTGACTCACACAATTGCCAATACAGATTAACAAAGTAGGTGGGGCATTCGTTTTGGCAAATGTCATAAGTTTGTACTTGAATTGACTGCATGGAATTTGGTGATCTGTTTCGTACTCTGCACTATCCGTGTGCAAGGATGGTGATAGGCTCAGGGGCATTCAAGTTTTGTATTTACTCTGGCCCCTCTAAATCGGTCAACATTTTGTAAAATCAAATGAAGAGGCCACCGGCTCTTTTCAATCCCGTTATTCAGTGCAATGAAATCCACACACAGTCTGAATCCTCTGTAATTGCTGTAGGCAAATATATGTGTTCTAACACCAGTCGTGGTAACCACTGAATAAAACCATTTACTCTGTTCATTTCGATGCAATCCATCAGAAACTTTAGCTTGACGTCTCAATGGTTAATTATGCGCCCATGTGGAAACTTTAAACTGTCTCTAGATCCACCATGTGGTAAATTGTGGGTCAGGAGATAGTGTCTCCGCGATGGCATTGCTGATGGCCTACAGAACTGCTATTACCTGACGGTGATATGACCGCCATGATTTGTAGTCTCCATTTCAACCGGAAAGCTCCATGAATGCTCGTTAGCTATATTCTCAACATCATCATATGGAGGGTAGGAATCTTCAGCATCAGCTGTTCGAGCCGACCTGCCACTATGGAGCATGAGCATGGTGTTCCTTCTCTGTTTGCGATTCGGCAGGCCAGTATCAATTACTCATAGGCTGCATTATTGATGACATATCAGGTTCAACAACAACCGCTGCTGCTGCCGGCTTGTCCAACTTCAGAAACTTATCTCTCCGTATATGATACCTTCAATCGAAGCTCCCTGCCACTCTGGTAAATGGCCTATGGAAATGGCGAATGTCAAGAGACTCTTGTTGATTTCTAAGATAATTTCGAATGGGGGGGCTCCAGACATATATCAGGAGACTTACTTACTTCACCGCCCTCCTACAGCTAAAGCTTGTCAGATGCGTGTTGAGATTGCAATATCAACTGGGTGACTACCTGCTTAACACCCGTTTGGTGTTCGGGAGGTTAAACGTGAATCTGCAGGATTCCTGCCTGCCCAAGCCCAGAAGTAACTCTTGCATTTCGTTAACTGAAAACTATAGTATCAATGAACGGATGGGCAGATTGTGCAAATAATAGTCATGTCTTACATGATTGGGATTGTTGACAACCTAAATGGTTTTTATTGTTGTATATACTATGTGAAATCCATTTGCACAATCCTGATCAACTCTATGGTGGAATGGATGCGTCCATTTACACTAGGGAATACGACCAGATAGAAGTGCATCCATTCCATCTACCAGCAAAGATGAGATTGAACTACATCCATTTCCACTAGGTCATACATTGAAAGCATGATTCAAGGTGTAATGATGTTCTTGTTTTGTACTTGCTCATCTGTCTCATAGATTCCCACAATGGGGCATCGGCTTTGATATCATCAACGCTTCAGAACATGCAGCAGTTCAACTTCCTACAATGAGATGTTTCAAAATATGCAATTGCAGCTCCACTATCACGGTCTTGAACTAAGTCCAGCAGTAGCCCTAGATCCCAAGTGCACTTCCTAGCTACTGTAATAGTTCTGCAATGGTACACTTCGTTCCAATGCTAACGTTTTGTAATTGAACTTGAGGTTTGGTTCGTAGATGCTAACAGGTCACAGGGGAGCTTCGGAACTTCTGCTCAGATTATTGATCGATAATTGTTAAATGAACTTCCATGTTTCTGCCCAAACGGTACGCAGGTAATTGTCAAGTGGGCTTTGAGGTTCTTCACACATCGTATGAAGGTAGTTGTGAAGTGCACTTGATTGAAAATGTCAATCGTCGGTGATTTCTCGCCAGACTTGATTGTGAATTATACAACATGTACAGGAGTAACTATCGTTGAATCAAGAATCAATGTGTATTGTGGACATCGATTATGGTATTGCAAGCGCTTCGAGCTGCTCAATAGGTTACATGGATCGTTGGTACATATGTAATTTATCATGTTGAACTTGTTTCAATGGATCTGAATAGAAGTGTTATTGACTCCAGACGGTGGCAATCGGTACGGGTTCCAAGTAGTGACAGACTTCTTCAGAGTCCTTTAGCTGCCAAATCATCTCTGATTCATCACTGCCGTCATTGTTTAACTTATTTTAGTAATGTTATTAACTTGGATGCCGGATATTTGAACAAATATCAATTCCCATCAGTGATGCAATGATTTGAATCGATTCGCTCCTGGGTCGAATCAACATAGTCATATCAAGAATCAATTCACAGCAGTGAGGGACATTTAAATATGCTTATTCATACTTCTGGAGATAATAATCATTTAAGGTCGAGAATAGAATTCTCAAGTCCTCAGAAGTGCAAAACATGGAACATGACACGTCTCTTGGGATTGATAGGCATCTAAATAATATCCGAATTGTCACTATCACTGTCAATCGACTCAATTGGATGAACATTTATCTCGTATTGAAAACCTGGCACCATTTCTTGGTGTAGGTTAGTCTTGTCAAAAGTGGTAATAACGAAATCAAACAATCAAAACGTATCTTACGACTGAACAGTAATTATAGTGTCAGAACATTTGTATCCGTAAGGATGGATACATTTATATTCGATTGTACAGGGCAATATGTGATAGACATATCAATTGTATTGTATGGTAAGTAAGATAATCACTGGTTTGCCAAAAACACTGTACAAGTTAACAATACATCAAGGTCCCTAACCTGTCCTCGGCTGCCCAGTATGCCTGGAAGCCAAATGCAGTTACCAGACCAAGTGCACCTGCATAGCAAGTGCACTCATGAGGCCAAGTGCTGTGGCACCGCAAATACAATCTATGATGTTATAATCGAAGAACAGGAAGGGCAAATGTAACTTCTATGAGCACTTATACAATTCGGTGCTATGAGTATCTTGATTGTAACAAGGTCAATCGCACAAAGCAGTATATCGGACGAAAAGGCTTTCGACACTACTCGGGCCCTGATCTGTTAGGTTATTGTTTATGTGGCTGAATGTTGACAAACGTCAATCACAGTTGAATATTTGAAGCTTCTATCTGTGGTTGAGGAATAGGATGCCGTGATGTGATCCATGCATGCTTATGACTTGTTTTGGAAGTTGCCAAAGTTCCAGTTCAGAAATCCGAATATCTATTGGCAATGCTGTCAACATTTGGCTCTGCAACCCCCATTGGGTACGTAGGTGGAGGAGTGCATCGGGTAGCCTAAAAGAAATGGCATGGGAATGTACCAGGATCAACTTCTAGAGACATGGATGGCGCGTGTTGTGAATGTGGCATAACCACTTATGTTCGACTATTTGAGCTAGTGTTCACAAAGAACAACCGGTGGTTTGTGGCAATGACCAATTGATGTTGTTTGCGTACATCACATTCCTCCCAAATGAATCGCATCACATCAAAACATTTCCCCCTACAACTTCAAACAACAATTGAGAAGCAAGTTCTCTTCTGATCGGCTTGATTGTGTGTTGATATTCTAGCTAACTACATGGGCTGCAAGGTCAATAAATTGTACTCTCTATTGGACAAGAACTCGCATGCTGTTATTTGTTTGCACTTATTGCATTTGGTTCAAGAGTCATGTGAAACATCAGATAGAACCTAAATCACACCTCTGCTTGGTTGGGTTTGAATCGATACTATCCAGACCGTTGCTGACACTATTAGGACATACTGATATCAAATAAATATGGGCTGTGAGGAGTGTGTCCAATCAATCTTCCTAAGTGTGGGATATTGACAGGTATGATTTGTGCAACCTTGGAAGTCATCCCCAAAGGAGGTTTGATCAATACCATACGGTGAATTGGTGAACATTGAGTATCGCTTGCAGTTGTCGTACAAGAGCATCAACATGGAAATCTTGAATAAATGGTACTTGTTCGCAGTGATTCGAAGGCAGTACTGCAAGGCTGGATTTGGCTATTCCATGCGCGAATCATTCCCAACCCAGCTTTACTGATATAGCATATTTTCACCAATTCCCGACATAAGAACAATCAACTAACCTGACGAGATTTTGCGATTAAAACACTCATGCCTATAGATGACTCAGGGTACAATGCAGCCAAATACATGAATTGTGTATAAGTTTACCGTAAAGCCAGGGCTGAGATATTTATGCCGTATTAGCATATTGACTATCCAATCAATTTGAGGCCTTGCTTACAAGTCCCGAAACGCAATGGGTTTATTCACTGGTCAACATCACTTGTGGAGGTTCTGATCCTCTATAAAACATAAATGATATAAAAGTTATACATTGTGTTTACAACTGATTGATTAAAAAGACAATAGTGAACAATCGATATCCCATTCCATGCATTTCATCCATTCTTGACCCTGTTTGTTCTCCCAAGAATGTTTCATTCCTAGAACTCTGTGGTGCTTATAAACACATCTGGGAAAAGTTGACCAACACATATAACACAGCCTACTAACCGGTTAGCAACAATTCAAATTCAGATTCATGACTCATGACTTTCGGCTTGAGAAACCCACAGGCCAAATTTCAATCTTATATCAATGGTTATTTTTCCTCTTACATTGATCAATCAACAGTATTATTCCTTGACAGCATACTCACCAATGACAAATGAACACCTCTAAGGGGATCATGTACTCCCAATCCTGCACTGATTGAACAAATGCAGCCACAACTGTAATTCCGAGAAGTGCATATCCAGTGTTTCCGAGGTACCAGCTCAGGAGTGTAAGATCAGTTGCCATGGATCTGACATTGATTCATAAATAATAACGACACCAGAGGACCGGGCGTCACTGAATTCAGTTGGGTGTTTGCAGGCGATGATAGGTTTTGCAAACCTTTAATAAAGATATATCCTGAAATATTAGGCAATGACAATCCTAATCACAGAATAAGTAATGGAATCAGTGACATCTCCCCACCGAAAACCAGAAAGGAAGAAATTGCAATATTCAACCTTGTTGGAATGTACTCCAGAAGCTGAGTAGGTAATACATCAGTTGAAAAAGACCAATGAATGACTACCTACTATGTTGAAAGGGACATGATCAATCATTCTCAAGACAGATGTGTTCAAATTTGCGATTGCAGACATTTTCAATCAGTTCGATAGTTTCGCACTTCTCGGCCCTCTCAGCCTATACTCCTGGGGTGGCACTCCATCCTGATGGAATGAGGATCCTAATGACTGTAAATAATGAACAAGAGTGAGGAGTCTCAAGCAATGGTGATATAAAATCAAGGGTTCCAATCCCAAGGTCTGTTTTCAGTGCTTCTACAAATACCTTCTGCACTTCGAGATTTCAAAAGTGCTCTGCAGGTGACATCACACTTTCTGGGATATTCTTTCAGCTTATGACATTGACATCAAACATTGTGAAGGTAACAAGGACCTTGGAAACAGCCTGAGTACAAGATAAGTTTTATAAGACCTGTTAAACAACTATTGATTACTGAGATTCAGCAATTCTACCATCTCATGACGGCAATCATGATGGCTCAGGATTCCGACTCCTTGGGCTTTAAGATCTCTGTGAAGCTGGTAAACCTTCACATTGGAGTGGATGGTTAAGTCACCAAGAAGGAGGAGAAACAATTCAAAATTGACACTTGAAACCTAACTAACTGAGGAAACATATACATTTCTGTGGTCAATTCCCTACCAAGAACAAGGATAGGTCAATTGTATTGCTACCCAGAATTGGGTCGCTATAGAGCTTTTCACACTATGGATTCTAGGGGTTTCAATAGGCCAGCTACCAACTTGAACGTACAAAGGTATATAGTGGAAGTGAATTATACCAGTGGATTAAGGTACCTCGACATATATAACACACAATGTGTACACAGTTAGTGGAAGATCCTCAGCCCTGGGATGTTGTCAGCATGCACTTCATGACAGACCATCCGCAATCAACTGCTTCAGGCTACCCCAGGATCTTCGGTTATTGTGGAGCAACAGATCCAGATCTCGATCAACCTGTGGTGCCCAAATGACATTTATTCAGCAGAATTGGGTAGCCACATGTTCCAGCAAGTCATTGGCAGGTACGGTCCACCAAATGATATTGTTACCTACTGTGGCACATGGTTTGGATGCCAATAACACCTCATGCTATATTACTGTGTGACTACTGACCATCGATTGATGACAGACTTCCATCTAGAAATTAAAGGGCCGATGGGGCGCCTAAAGGAAATAATGGTGCAGAATCTCTGAGCTTTCTCCAAGTATGAGCAGAATATATGCGTTGAGCTTTCATTGCTAGTCTAGTTCTTGAATAATCATCAAGATAGGTATATCTAGGTTAAACACTTCTGTTTGAGGTAAGGACCACTTTAACCTGGTGATTTAGTTTCAGGCGGCAAAACAACCATCCAGCCTGAAGTCAGACATCCAGGCAGACAACATGGTACCCACGCTTGAGAAACTACCAGACGTTTAGCAGGTTTTGCAGGGTGCTCGACCCTGCCAAACAATATGCCATAGGAGCAAGGAATTTGTTTTATAGGTTAGAGAAAAGATCTGACATTCAATATGTCACTTCTGCAATACCAAGCAGTCTAACAAGTTTGAATACCAATGGACATGACTGAATTGAATATGTATGGCAATCAATAACAAAGCTTACAAATCAGAACATCCGCATGAGATCTGGACGCAAAATGCCTACCATAATCATTGTTCGATGATTATGTACCTCTTGTAGTTCGCCAACATATCTATGAACTGCCACTGATGATAGTCGGTGACATTAACAAATGGAAAGTCAAGTGCATATTCAATATGAGTGTTTCTAGTAGTGTCTGTATTTTCCCATATCTGTAAGGCTGTACGTCCTCATATGGATAGATACTGATATATACAGATGCAATCAGGGGTATGTAATATAGTCATCAATTGTACAGTATTTAGGTGGGAGAATCGCTAGTGTGCTAAAAGCACTTTGTGAGGTAATTGTATATCAAGGGCGCTGACACGGAATTGGCAGCCAAGTGGACTTACAAAGGCCATGTACCCTGGCTAGCCATGTGCTCCTTCAAACACAATCTAGTTACAAGGGCCAAGTACACTTACGAAGCCAAGTGCACTTACGAGGCCAAGTGCACTTACGATGCCAAGTGCACCAGGCACCACCATCACATCAACCTCTTCTTTATCAGCAGACCTTCTGGGCTGCAACATATATGCACAAAGAAAGAAAGTATAAGTTGCGTATAGCTTCGTACGTTTACATATGTTCTACATCCGATCGGTACAGTAACGGCACCCTTACAGCGGATCCGACTCATCGTGAAACTCCGGCTCCATTGGAGATGCCAAAATCCATGTCAAAGCCATTTATACCGAGCTGAGATCCATTGGAAACAAAGTTAACAGGAGAAGACAAGATAACATCCAATTGATGCTACACCTGCAAGCCCACCTCTGAAACAATGACCACCTCTGGACCGAAATTTAGCGATGATATCCATTGTGGATGTTCATTTCTTGGGTGCTCCAGATGCAACTGTTTGACTAGTTCTTGAGCATTCTCGAGGTTCTTGGGCATCTCCCAACTCCTGCATAGGTAGTTGTAATCACCTAACTAAATGATGTAGTGGATCTTTCGCTAGCATCACTTAGCTTCAGTAATGTGGTCGACCTACCACTTATCTGGAACATTGACTATCATCGGATGACATTCCGAAGGAGGATGTTCGATAGATGTCAGTACGTATTAATGAAGTAGGGAGATCTGAAACAGGTTGCGTATGCATATCGTCTTAGGCAAGTCTAGTATGTAAGCATTCATGTTGAGGACTATACTCGCTGTGTATGGTCCCACCCACTTGAAATAAAACTCTTTTGACGCCCTCGCAATCTTGATGTCCCGAATTGACAGACCAACCTGATCTCCAACATCAAATATCATTCCCTTACCGCCGGGGTACGTTGTCAGGTCAGCTTTGGCTTCAAGTAATTTTTCCGCAAGGTGCAGTACATGTCTTCTAGCCCAGCTGTCACGGTATCTGCTTCTGCTTGGGATTTAAAGCGGTCTTGGGCTGAGTCTTTGGGTGCCTACAACTGCCGTGGCGGATTGTAGTGGTAGTTTGCCCAAGAGGGGGTCATACTGGTCAAAGCATGTATGGAATTCTTGTACGTGAATTAGCCCAACAGTAATAGCATCACCCAGTTATATTACTGATCAGTGATAATTTCAGAAGCCTCGGAGATACTGCTCCATTATAGACTTATCACATTCATGCGAAGAGCATCATCTGGAACGACATATATTTTGCCCACGTAGGGAAGTTCTCCTGCAACGACACTGAGCCCGTATGCCAAGAGTATTCCCGACCACCTACCTTGTTGCCATGACAGCACTTAGCAAGTTTGAAATTACTTCAGATTCTTATGGTTACACTTGACCAGAAGGTTGTGATTGGCGCCCTCCATATAGTGCCACTGTTGCTTGATGGTCCTGACGATGGCAAGGAGTATCCGATTCTACATGTCGTAATTATACTCAGGTATTGAGCATTTTCGAGATTCGACATGGACTGGGCGAAGGGGTCGAAAGGCATCATTCATGTTCTTGAGGTTGGCTATCGCATAGGTGCTCGCGTGTGTCTGCAAGATGATTTGCTCTTCTGGGTCAAAGTCCGGCAAAATCGGTGCCACAGAAAAGGCTTTGTTCAGTTTCCGGAAGATGAGTTCTGCGTCCCTCAGCTCCTCCCATTTTAGGTTTCCTGTAGACTTCGTTAGCAAGTTCAATATGGGTGGCGTTACATTGTCATATTTCTGGATAAACCTCTTTCAGACCCTTGTGACGATGTGAAGAACTTGGACATCCAGTATTGCCTTGGGAGTTGGCCAATTCTGGAATGTCATGATCTGATACATTTACCTGCGGACACCTTCGGCAGAGATGACCAAACCAACAAAGTCGACCTCCATGACGCCAAATAGGCACTTCTCCAGCTTGTAATAGAGCGCGAACAATTGTAGTCATTGTAGTACCTTCAACATATGCTCATCGTCATCTTTCCCGACTGTGGAGTGGATCAAGATGTCCCTGAGGTAACACATGCCAAAGTCATTAATGCATGGCCACTGGCAATCGTCGAGGTAAGACACAAATATAGACCATGCGTTTGGCAGAACAAATAGCATGACCAGGTACTGAAACACACTGTATCGGGTTTGGAAAGCCGTCTTGTATTCGTCGCCTTGCATAATGCGAATACGGAGATAGGCTCCGTGAAAATCAGGGTTGCATATAGATCCTGGCACAGCCAACACATTGATGCATCTGCAAGGTCGAACAGCAGGTGTACGAAAACTCTTGCTGGTGTCCGCGTTGAAAGCTGTGTAGTCTACCCACAGTCTGAACACGCCATTCTTCTTCTTTGCGAAATGTTTTGGCGCCGCCATTGGAGATAATGACTGCTGGATGAAACCATTGGCAAGGTTTGTATCGATGTAGGCTTTTAAAGTTTCTAACTCAATATCCAACAGGTAATAGATTCAACTACATGGCAGCATGGGTCTGGGTTCGAGGTCAAGCGCATGGGCAATTGTCTGGTGTGGCGGCAGTGTCTTTTACTTGGCCTTACTGAAGACCTCCAAAATCTCCTGATTCTTGGCGGAGATATGGCCACAGTGGTCTGTAGGCACCATTTCAGATGCAGCCCCATCTATACTCAATAGCGATGTTTTCAATCATGAGATGCCATAGAAAGTTGTTGTATCCATGAGCCTTTCTCATAACGAGTTATCCTTGATGGGAACCACTGCCATCCAGGACTTCCTTTGTGACTCTGCAAGCAGGTAGCAGTCATTCGAGCAATCTCAATGTGTAACCATTCTGCCGCAACTTCCACCGCTTCTCCTGTTGGCTCGTCCAGATCCAGATGCTTTCTCACCTTGGATGGTGATGCCTTACTTGGGAGCCCCCATCAACCGTTTGCAATCGCCGGTGTGTTTGGTAAATACCTTTACTACCTCGATTCTAGCTATGAGATTCTCAATTGCAGTGACACCAAGCAGATGTATGTCTCGAATTCCGCCCTCGTCCTGTGGAGTATCAAATTTCACCTGGGTGGCCACTGATCCCACAGGCTTATTAGAGTTTGAGTTCTTTAATATGTTTTCTTAGCCATAGATTACCATGGCTATATGTAGACTAGTCGTCTAGTTAACCTTAGGTTGCCAAGCCTTGAACTAAGGCAAGCCTAAAACTAGATCGTAAGCCATAGGCACGACCAGCACATCTGATTCGTCAACTGGAACCAAGTGCTCAAAATACTGAAACAAGATACTTGGTTTTGGACTCTTCTTTGCAGAGATCATGAATTGGCCATTGAGTCCCTACACAGCTATTCATTCCGGTTCATGTTGTAGCTCAAGTCGACTGATCAGCCTCGGGGAGGTACACAATCTCGTCCCACCCTGCCGTTTGAAGCACGAATAAGATGCATCATGATATGTCTATGTTGTATGAGTAATTCGTGTACAATGTGTGACAAATCCGGCATCTCTGAACCATATAAGTATTGACTTGAAAAGAGAGCCTGTGGGGGCTCAAGTATAAGTCTAGATTGGGAACCGATTTGGTGTCGCTAGATCATATCTATCGTCCCCAACAACAATCACAATCCCCAACTCTCAGGGTCTAACTCCTCTTCGTTCAGCCTTTCCCATCGGGCTAGGTGCCTGGGGAAGTATTCGATTTTTTTGAGTGTTGGATGTCGAACAACCTTTCGTGCTTCATTTGAAGATGCCCATTTCCGTTTCCGTTCCCGTTTCTTCCGGGCTTTAAAGATTTCCCAAATTGATTTGCAAATTTGTACTGCTGGCAGTGGAACGCTTGGTGATCTTTGCTGCTGTAGCGTATGCACTGCCCATATGCCCGTCCACTGTCGTCGACCTCCTTGGGCACCGATGGAGCTGAGGTCAATTTGCCATGAGTGCATCTGAAATTGTCGATAGTCAACATCTCCTTCGTCAGGCCTGAGATGGATGGCCTGTAACCTCGCTTCCCACCTTGTTAGGGCCATTCAGACTGCCTTTGCTGTTGCTGCTGCTGCTGCTGCTGCCCGCCTTGCATCTTATTGGTGTATATCGCCTCTGAAGTTGTGTCTCTGTCAAAAAGGTCCTCAATGTTACACCTCACAAGCTGTACATCACCAAAGGTCATCGGAGCGGGATTACCTACCATCACACTGTGACAACCGCATCGGGATAGTACAAGCACCATCCAGGGATGTCATCGACGCTACACAGAATATCACTCGCACCCAACGAAATCATATGAGCTATCATGCAGTCAACCACACCACTGATAAGAAGTTAAAGGTGTCTATTGGGAAGATGATTTGACAGCCCATGGCATTGATAATGCGAAGACAGCTGAGGGGGGTGTAGATACGAAAGCCCCTGCGTTTGCAGTATAGCTGACAAAGTCTCTTATGTCCCTCACGATCGAAAGAATACCATTCACCTGGAAGCAAAGAAATCGAAAAGATTTGTTAGGTCCGGACCACCGAAGTCTGAAGAACTGATGTCAGTAGAGGTTCTATTCATCTGAGTTAGAGATATGAGCGGAAAGATGCGGGTGGTCCGAAAGTGCACTGCAGGGAAGGGATGTCATTGGTGCAAAGGGAAGGTTAGGTAGAGCAGCTCATGAGAAAAGCGTAGATAGAAGTAATTGTTAGAGTGAGAGGATAGAGGTATAAAGACCTCTAGAATCTTCGAGGGTAG
>MU122532.1:0-26421 GCA_014904905.1 Wilcoxina mikolae CBS 423.85 | reverse complement strand
GCGGAGCGGTGCTACCTAGCCAGGGGTTTTTCGTTTTTCCTTTGTTCGGTTTCATTTGTTATGCTTGTTCATGGTTATTTGTTTGTACTTCACCGGCCATAGCCTGCGGGCTGCATGCTGTATGATGAATAAATAAATAAATAAATAAACCTGAACTTCCTTTTGGTTATTAGGCATTGGCCATTTCGTTATGGCTTCGCTTCGACTTGGTGCCATTTTAAGTTGTTCGCGTTGACGAGAAAGCCGAGGAATTTGACCTCTTGTTTGCCGAATTCACTCTTGTCGATTTCCACCATGAGGTTATTGTCTTGTAGGACTTGAAGTATCTTGCCTATGTATTGGTTGTGCTCTTCACGTGTTCCCTTAGTGGCGATGAAGACGTCATGGATGTAGACAACCATGATGTCGTTAAGTCCGCCGAGAAATGGTTGTAGAATACCGTTCATCCAACGTTGAAAAGTAGCTGGTGCGTTGGTGAGGCCGAACGGCATGACTGTGTATTCGTATGATCCGAACTTGATTCTGAAGGCCGTTTTCCATTCATGTTCCTTGGCCATTCAGATCAAATGATATCCCGATTTCATATCCAACTTCGCAATCCATGTTGCTCCCTTCATCCGAATTTGTAATTCATCAATCAATGGTAGAGCCATCTTGTCTTTGATAGTCATATCGTTAAGTCTTCGATAGTGGACGCAAAGATGCAGGCCTCGTCCGTTAGGCTTGGGCACAAAGAGAATGGGTGACCCAGCCTGTCCCATGGACGGTTTTATTTTTCCTCCTCTTACCATCTTGTCGATGTATTCCTTGAGCAACCTTTCTTCTTGGTGTGAAAGTTGGTATATAAGTCCGACTTTAACCTGATCGTCGTGTACTTTCAAGTTAATCTGGTGATCGTGGGGACCGTGAGAGGGTAGCGTTTCAGCTACGTGAGGGTCGAACAGTAATATCCTCTTGTGATACTGTGGTGGAAGTTTCTCTGCTAATATGCTGGTCGACGCGAAGCATAAAGCACCGATATTAATGGCGTCGGTTCGGGTAGTGATAGGATCGTCGTACGTGATCTCCCAATGCGTATGGAGATGTCCGTGATTGTAACAGCTTTGTTCGCATTCTGTAAAATGCAATCATCCGTACGTCGCTCCCTGCGCCTTGTGTTGTTTCAAATACCATGCAGGTATAAGAACATGGTAATCAGCACGCATCTGCACAATCTCGAACGTTTTGAGTTTGCGATGGTTTCCAATAGACAATCCTAACGGAATAGTATACAAACCCGGGAGTTGTGTAGACTTACCGCTAAAGTCTTTGGCTTTCATATTTGTCTTCCTTTTAACAACCGCAATCTTAAATACCTTGGCACACTGAGGTGACAGGGTGAAAGATGTCGATCCCAAATTCAGCATGGCTCGGACCGGAAACTGCTTTATTTTTCCTCCGCTGTCCTTGTGGTCCACAAAGAACCGGTATACGGGTCATTCGCCAATGCGAGTCTTCGGGATCTTGTGTATTGTCTTCGGTTCGTAATACACAAAATCATCGGAGGTGTTTTGTCGTTTGGAATCGGGTTCCTCAAAAGAGGGAGAGAGTTTTCGTTTGGTAGCCATCCTCTCGACAATGGCTCGGCCGCAACGGGTCGTTGAGGGTAGTGTCGTTCTACCACTCGTAGTTGGGTTCTTCTTGCAGAGCTTCGAGAAAGTGCACTTCTTCGATTTGTTCTTCAACACACTCTTCACAGTAATGGTCTTCGACTGCGAGCATTGTTGACTGAGCATCCCAGGCATGGCCAATAGTTGTTACGCCCCCGCTGTTGTGTTCGCAGTAACAGACTTCGTCCTCCTCACAACCAACGTACATACCCTTGTACTTGGTCCAAGAGTCTCCGAACACGGGATCCTCAATTGCTAGACCTCCTCCGTTCCGGGCTGCTTCTGTCCAGTACAGATTCCAAGGGTATGGAGAATCGGGTTGGTCCCAGAAGAAGGATTTGAGTGGTTCTTCTGGCTCATTGAGGACCTCTGCGAGACTGTTGAATGCGTTGAGAGGTTCTGGTTCGAAGAGGGTGCAAGGTGTGCCTGAAAGATCGAAATAATTGATGCGTCCGTGGTGATTGGTATCGTACGGAGTCATGTTTTGATGTTATTGTTATTGTTGTTGCTTGTTGTTGTCTTTTTGCGTTACGACCGTCTGGCGGTTTCGTCCCTACCGGACTCCTCAAGGTGATGACCAGCACTAAATATTAGTAACAACCAAAACTAAAGGCTTTCTCCCGCCTAATCGCCATAAATCCACCGCACCATCCTCTAATCCCAACTATCCTGATGTTCCCACTAATTATCTGCCACATCCGAATCTTCACTCTCGACAGATTCCGAACTGGATGGTATTTCTCCGTCTGATGTCTCTTCAACTTCCTCGACATCTCCAACCACAAAATCATTCATCTTGTCTTCTTCCTTGTCGTATCCCCCGACCAGCATCTTTTGGTATGCTTTCGGGTGGCCGTAATCGGCGGTTGCTTTGGAAGTATTGATGTCCTGAATGCATTGCATGGTGTTGTGGTTACTTTTCGGTCATCGGGCCATGCGCAGCGCTGACATTCCTTTGCGGCTCGGCTCCTTGCGAGCTCAGATTTCTCGATTCCGTCCATCAGTTGTTTGAAGGTCTTACCTTCAGCGTTAACAAAGGGGTTCAGTTTTGACGACCCCCTATTGTTGGATGATTGTTGCTAAGTGCCTTTTTATTCAAAACGTTGAGGTTGACGTTGGAATCCAGAGCCAAGGCCCCTAGGCTTTTGGATCTTACCCCGATCTTTGTCTACTCGTCCAGATGAACCCTTGGAAGAACTTGATTTCCCCTTAAATCTGAAGTTCTTCTCCGTTGCTTTCCAGACTTCGAAGTTCTTTCCAGCGTTGATGATGATTTCCCGGAGTTTGTTATCAGTCTTATCAGCTGGATTGGTAAGGCTGAGATGTTTGAAAATGTCGGCAGGTAATTTGCTCATTAGCATAGTCCGATATGCTACTCCGACGACCTTTGCTTTTGCATTCAATGTGTCGAACTCCGTAACTAAATCCTGGATATTGCCCTTGTATGACAATTCGGAAAGTGCCTTATAGGCCGTTTCCTGCTGATGTTTGTTGTGGAAATATGCCTCGATGGCAGCTCGGTATGCTGACCAGCTGCGAAGGTGCTTTCCGGCATGTGCTTCGGCTTCCCACTGCATGTGTCAGGCCACTGCATGGTCCTCCAATCGTCCCCTGACGTATTGGATCTTGAATCCTGGACCCGTGAACAAATGTGGTTGGTCCGCGATGAATGCCTCCATACTCATCCACCAGGTGTCAAAATCTTCGGTTGCCTTTCCTTTGAACTTGGCTGGGTCCGACAACTTTAGTCTGATCTCATGTCGCTCTTGTGGTCGTTGGGTAGACGACCTTCGGTTTCCTGAAGGCGAGCGTTGGCTGCTTCGGGGAGATCCAGAGTGGTGAGAACCTGGTGGTGGTGGATCGCTGCCTGCTGGTGGTGGCGGATTTTGTTGCCAACCTGAGAGTCCTGGTTGCGCTGGTCTCTCTAGGACCGGTGGAGGCGCATCTCCAAGACCAATATCCGTTTCGGATCCTCCTCTCATTCCAACAACTTCTGCCACATCGGAATCTGTGATTGGTCATATACTGCGATTCCATTCTGCTGCTTGGTGGCGCCATTGTTGGATGTTCTCCCTTCTGTCTGGATGGATGGGTATTGACTCTGACACCTTCGCTTTCTCAAAAGCCCATGTAAGTCCCGTATGGTCCTTGTGAAGCTTCTGGACCTGTGCTTCGAGAATTTGGTGATCCATCCATGAAGGTACTTCCTCTGTGAACCTCTTTTCCAACTGGGCCACTCATTCCTGCTGCGACTTCATTTCTGCGTTCCATGCTCCCATCTTAATCTGGTGTGCCCTGATCTGATTTTCACACTCCATTATTCTGTCTCGCAAAACCAAAAATTCCCCGGATGCTTCCTTAACAACATACTCAATCTGACATTGAAGTGCTGCCAGATCTGTCCTCGTCTCGCTCAGCACTGTGTTCAGAATCTGGATCTGCTCCTGATGAAAAGTGATTATCTGTTGTTCTATTGCCTTGTCGGTTTCGACTTGCGGACTGAATATTTGACAACCGAGCCGAACGTCTTCGAATTCCGCCTCGATTGCTTCCTTCTCGCTGTTGCCGCGTCGATCAGGCATTGGAATTCCTGATCCAGATGATCGACCTGCGCCTGTACGCTGTCGGCCATGACCGTGTCGTCGGCCTTCTTGGAGTCGGGATACTGCCTCCTGAAGGCCTCGTATTACTCTTGTAGTTTCCTGGCCCAATCTGGCAAGGGCTTGGAGGGCTGTTTGGATTTCGCGACTCCAGATGATGCTGGTGCCAACTGGCTCGCTCCGGAGAAAAGTCGGCGTCTGTGACTGGCCATTGTAAAGCTGTCGAGAGGGGAATATGAAAGGACCGGTAACGAGTTGTCCTTGTGGAGGTTGTGCCTGGTTCGGCACTCTTGCTTGTTCTGCAGTATTACTCAGCCACAGGTAAAAACTGCAAGTGACATAATTTCCGCTGCAGCCTACTTGACAGTATTCCGCGCAAAATACGTGTTGTGCGTTTCCTTCGGGGTGATTGAGGTATCGGATTGCGTATCAGGCTGGGTTATCGCAGACTATACAGTTTGTAGTCATAAACACTTTTGGACGTGTCCAAAATATTATACTGTTACGGGGATACTTATGACTGAAGTATAGCCGTAAGTAAGGCCACCTACTCCTTAGAAGTTGTAGGAGTCCTGAAGATTGTCTTTGTCGTGGAAGAACTCGGAAAAGGATTCTTGAGGCTCGTAATCCTCAAGAGGGAGGTTGTGGTATTGCGACGGAAGTTCCCTTGAATAAAACCATTGGAAATATTCGTATTCGATGTCGTAGGTTTGAATAAAGATACGTGCGTATCTAAAATCGTAAGGTGCAATAGCATGATTGTAAAGGGCATGCGCGTAGAGAACAATAGTGTCGAGATCGCGAAAGTTCAAAGACATATATTCTTAAGAGTAGAAAACTTAATAATATTTTAGAGTTGTTGTCCGCTGTCGTGTTCTGACTGTGGATTGCTGCTAGAGCTTGCTGTTTTACTTTGCGGGTGCAAAGGCGGTTCTTTTATGGAACGACTTACTGGTATACTCTCTATGACTGTGGCGTTTGTACCAGGATAGCTATGGGCTCCGATCGTTAGGCTGGTTACTCGATCACGGTAGCTTGCCCTTCTTTTCCATTTGACTTTCGGCACTTTCTAAAGTGCGAGGCATCCCTGTAGGTTATCCTCATGTCACCAGGTTTTGCCACGTCAGTGTGCGACTTTTCTTCTGGTCTGTATGCTTACCCAGGAAACAGGTTTCGGCAATGAAAGCTGACGCGTTCATCGAACCATCACTTCCTCTTAGATCTCCCGACTCAATGCTAAATCGGATAATGGTTTGCGGAGATATGTTTACCCTCATGGACTTGCGTCAGCGACCAGCCACTGCTATGCCAAGTATCGCACTCCCATCTTGCCAGCCTTTACTCCCATTTCAGGGCTGCAGCTTATATCGGACCAGCTCAATCAAGAACTGCCATTACTCGGGAATAACGACCCACACAGAAGCTCTGAATAGGTTGATTGAACTACCGGGGCGCAGTTAACATATGGAGTCCCTAGACTGTATAGTTATCCCCATGGTGAAGTTCCGCTTCTTGAGCTCTGACGTGTACATGCAGGAATGTGTAGAGGTGTACCCCGCTCTAGCCGGCTGTCCCATATTGCTGATAAGGTAAAGTAGTTCTGGTCGAAACCATCATGCACGGCTGACCCGGATGTCCCCGCAATGGCGTGATCGTGCTTCATCAACTCATGACGTCCCTAACTATCGGGGGCCTAGGCATATAGTAGCATGCCACCCTAAGTGTTCGGGTGTGATGAATCCGCCAGCTAAGTGTCATGACTATCGCTGTTCGATTGAGAAGGTGTACTGCCCACGCACGGGTTAATCATTCCGCTTTGCCATGGCTCGGTATTGGATAGGCATGAATGTCGCGTCGGACTTGGTCACTCAGAGGTTGGGATAACCGTGGATATAACATCGACCACCATAGTGACAGACAAGCCGAACACGGATTGCAATGGATATCCTCCGTACCTCGTACACCTGCTAAGGGAAAACCCCTAACAGGAAGCCCATACATTGTAGTTCGATTGTCCTTCAAGGACCTTGATGTTGTCGAGTTTAACCGATAACGTTTTTGACCGGGTAACCGCCCACGACAGGGATTCCGATCACTCGGCCAATCACTCGGCCGAACTTTTATTTGTCTACTAACTCGCGATGGAGCACCAGTTGAGTATCAACAATGGGTCGAGTGGAGCCCCGGCTAGATTCTGTGCATGAAAAGTCTATTGTGCTTGCAAAAAAAGATGTTCATTCTGGTATTGAGCCATCAATCAGGTCTGCTGCAGCAACTTAGGGTATACCATATTCCACACTTTGAGACCGGCTCCGGAGTACAGAAGCAGCATCTACTGCGCATCACCATCAACAACTTCTTACCCCACAGGAGGAGAAATCTATTGTACGCATGTGCAATAGATTAGATGATCTTGGCCATCCACTTAATTTAAGTCTTTTGAAGGGATTTGCAAAAGGATTATTACCAAGTTCCAAATGCCGAGAAGTCGGAAAACACTGGGTTACTCGCTTCTTGAACCGCCATCCTGAGATATCAGCAAGGTTTAGTCAGCATCTGGATCGCCAAAGAGCCAATGCAAGTGACCCAGTACTTGTCAGAGACTATTTCCGCAAGGTAAATTCCTTATCTTACTAGTAAAGATGATTATTAGTAACACCCAAACAGCTTGGCAAACTTATAAAGGAATTCAAAATTCGGCCAGAGAATTTTTATAATATGGATGAAAAGGGATTTCTACTAGGGCAAGCCTTAAAGGTCAAAGTAATTGTCCGATGTGGTCGAAGAAATTCCCGATATAGTCGGGATGGAAACTGGGAAATGGTAACTGTGATTGAAACAATTTCTGCTGATGGCCGAGTACTTCCTCCCATGAAAATCTACATGGGGTCAGCACACCTTATGGGATGGCATGCAGGAGTGCAAAAGGAGGGTGAAGCAACCTTTGCTTGGTCACGAAATGGTTGCACAGACTGTTAACTTGGGTTAGAGTGGATAGAATGCAATTTTGACCGCTTTACCAGAAAGATGTAGGTACTAGTACATTCTCAGCAAGTACCAGGTTCTAACTATACTACTAGTGCTGAGGGAGAGCATCGGCTTCTAATTCTTGATGGGCATGACTCTCATTGCACTCCAGAGTTTTTTCAGTACTGCCTTGACAATTATATTCATCCACTCTGTTTGCCAGCTTACTCCACCCATATCCTTCAACCATTGGATGTAGGCCTATTTGGCCCCCTTCAGCGAGCATACAGTGCAGAGCTTGACAATTGGATGAGGCGGGGGGGGAATGCTATCAAAAAGGGTCAATTTTATGAGTACTGCAAACCCCGGTTCCCAGTTCCCGGTCCCCAGTTCCCGGCCTCTGCAATTGAGTATATTATACTGATCATTATCAGACTTGTCATACCTGCCAGATTGAATTCATATACACCCAAGAATATCCGCAGTGCCTTCGCTGGAAACGGTATCTCCCCACTCAATTCCAGACGGGTTTTACCACATGCTTCACCAGTATTCACTTGGCCCGTCTCGGCAACCAGTGGAGACCCCATTGGCACAACTCCAAGGAATTCCAGAGAGATCAACCACCTCCAGCGTACTGCCATGCATCTGTTAAAGCGAAATACACCCTCCTCTCTCAAGCTGAAACATATTATTGGCCAACTTGGCAAGTCTGCAGAAGGAGCACTTGCAGATAGAGATTTGGGGGCAGAAATGCTCAGAAACCTGCGCTCTCAAGCCAAAGTTCTTTCAGCAATTGCTGCCAAGGATCGTCGCCAGCTCACCAAGGTCAGAGTAATCACCCAGAAGGAGGTTGTGCAGCTCAGAGAAGAGAGAGAGAGGAAAGAAGCAGAAAAGTCTGCCAGAGCAGAGTCCAGAAAGATCATGCAAGAAGCAGCTGCTGCAATGAAAGTGGAAGGCTCAAACACTACTGGACAGGCGAGAAAGCAGCACCACACACTAAAGACTGCTGGTGTAAATTTACAGGGGGCTGGGAGCAAAAGAGAAGAAGACTCAATGGATGAAGGGTGGATCTCTGGGGAGGAAAGTGGGGATGAGGAGGACCCCCTGGTACCTACTGGTGGTTCCCAAGAGTATATGCAGGCAGGAGATGATGGAGAGAAAGCTGGGATAGTAGGGAGAAGGGTTGAAGTAGTTACAAGGTCAGGGAGAAGGGCTGGTTGTGTTATTTACAATTAATATGATGCCCGCGTGCGTGAGCGGAATCCCGGTCATGGGCGGTCACTCGGTAAATTACGTTACAGGTTTGTCGACATTCCTGGCTTCAACTCGAGAGGAGAGAGGAAACTCGGGCTTTTGCCCAGATGATTCTCCTTCGTCAGACATGTCTTCCGGTGGGAGTTCTGATGTGTCTAGGCTGGGGTAGCTAACTTCGCCATCGTTGTTCATAAGGTGATCTTAGTTTCGTCTAGCCCAGTGTTCGGTGTACAATTCCCTTCATGATGGGTACTGTTGGTACTGTTCGAGTTTAATAATGGCAGCCGTAACGGTGTCGATTTCAAGGTACTCGAACGCGTTGAAGAATGTGTCAATGCCGTCATCACAGTATCCGATTTCACAGTTGCGGTAGCAGCTGAGTGGATAGATAATACGGTACTGAGGTTCAAATTCCCAGTCGGAGTAGGGTTCGATGTCTGATTCGGAAAATGTCCGGTAATCGAAGTTGCAGACGTTGCAGATGATTAACTTTCCAGTTGACATTTGGTAATTGGACTCATAACCTAATTATTTGGATGAGTGAAGCGGTAGCTATCTAAAGTCCAAGGAATGACTGAGTTCTTCGTTCGAGAGAATAGAAGAAAAGGAGGAGAGCGAAAGCATGTCAGAAGGTGTTGATATTCTTGGGAGGAAACAAGAGGGCAAACTGTGTGGTATTGCTATCTAGTTGTATGTTCCGATATAGAACAAAAGTATCTACAGTGGTGG
Organism: Wilcoxina mikolae CBS 423.85; assembly: GCA_014904905.1. Lineage (NCBI taxonomy): Eukaryota > Fungi > Ascomycota > Pezizomycetes > Pezizales > Pyronemataceae > Wilcoxina > Wilcoxina mikolae. The sequence continues at coordinate 17,219 of MU122532.1, read as the reverse complement.
ACAACCACTGTTATTTATACAGGACCAGTATTCGTTCCAAAGAAAAGAATAGAAACTGGTGGAAATTGTTGGAAATATAAAATCGTGCCAAGGATTAGTCAAGTTTTCTTTTCTTGCACATGTTTTCCGATGTTAAAGATAACGACGGAACGGACGAAAAGCCGTATTTGGACTAGTGCTTATCATCAAGATAGCGCTAGAATTTTCTATTTGTATTTGTCATAATTACGTACGCGTGAAGCGTCATACAATTCGTTATTTTGACCGGTCATGTGACCGATCACACCATCGATCACGCCATCGATCAAACCATTGATTACGCCATCGATCACACCACCTCGAATGATTCACTTTTCAGGGTCAAAGAGATTTCCGCCAGTTTCTATTTCTTTTTGGAATGAACACTGGTCATGTATAAATACCGGTGGTTTTCCACCTCTGTAAATACCTTTTGTTCTACATTGGAACATACAACTAGATAGCAATACCACTCAGTTTGCACTCTACTTTCCTCTCAAGAAGATTAATACCTTTCGACGTGCTTTCGCTCTCTTTCATTCTTCTACTCACACAAATGAAGAACTCAATCATTTCTCGGACTTGAGATAGCTACCGCTTCACTCGTCCAAACGATTAGGTTATGGGCCCGGATTGCTAAATGTCAACCAGAAAATTCATCATCTGCAACGTCTGCGATTCCGATTACTGTTACTGTTCCGATCCAGATATCGAACCCTACACCGACTGGGCATTCGAACCTCTGTACCCTATTATCAACCCACTCATCGGCTACCACAACTGGGAGATCCGATACTGTGAAGACGGCATCGATACATTCTACGCCGCATTCGAGTATTTTGAAATAAACACCATCGCGGCTGCCATTATCAAACTCGAACAGCACCAACAGTACCCATCACGAAGGGAATTCTACGCCGAACAGTGGGCTAGACGAAACTAAAATTGATATATAAGCAACGACGAAGTTAGCTACCCCGGCCTAGATATATCAGATCTTCCACCACAAGACATGTCTCACGAAGGAGAATCATTCGGAAAGGAGCCCGAGTTTGCCTTTTCCTCTCGAGTTGAAGCCAAGAATATCAACAAACCTATATCGGTTAAACTAGACAATATCAAGGTCCTCGAAGGACAATCCAATTACAATGTATGGGCTTCTACATTGACGATCATCTTTAAAGGCAAGAAGGGCTACGAGATCATAGTTGAAGGGTTAGAACCAGCAGACGACGCAGACAAGGCTGAGATAGCAGCCTACGAACACCTTCACTATCAAGCGCAGACCATATTCATCCAGGTGGTCTCCAGCGACATTCTCCAAAAAATTGTCGAACTTGGATCGCCACATGCGATGTGGAAATGGCTACGCACCGAATATTATCGAGACACTGCTTCTGCATTTGTCTACCAAATCACTACCCTCACATCCCTCTCCACCAAATATTTCCAATCAGATTCTCTTGCCTCATTTATCTCGACATTTGAATCAGAGTGGCTCAAGCTTCACAAACTTGCAAAAGCTTCTAAAGATACCTATCGCAAGAGCTTCGCCGCCTTCCTCGATGAAGATAAGGCAAAGAGAGACTTCCTCCTCGGGTTCCTCATCGAACATCATAAAAATATCATTGTCAACCTCACCACAAAAGATGAGCTGTCCTATACCGAAGTCAAGCAACGGCTTGGGGATATCTCACGATCACCTGCCGGCTCCTCCGAAACTGCCCTCACCACCCCCACTTCAAAAGGCAAAAAGGGTAACAAGAAATCCAAGAAGAAGGAAGAAACCACGACAAAGGACTGTACCTGGTGTGCCAAACACCATCCAGACAAGTCCAGTGGCCATACCTGGAACGATTGTTACCGCCTCAAAAAGCACAATGAGGACAAAAAGAAGGACAAAAAGGACGATAAAAAGGAAGAAGCGAACGGTACCACTGAAACTCAACAAGTAAGAACCAAATCCTTCTATTTCGACACGGCCTGTACCTCACACATCACCCCATTCCCAGAAAACCTCCAAAACTACACAACATGTTCCGGACTTGTAGAGTCAAGTTCCAAACAACATATGGAGATCAAGGGAAAGGGTGACGTGAAATTGACCTGTGTTCTTAGGGATGGATCGGTGTCTACTTTCTGGGTTCAGGGTGTTCTACATGTTCTCCAATTAGGGAAAGCACTTATTTTTGGAGGAAGTTACGAAATTAGTATAGGAAAATTGGAGAAGGAGATTATATTACAGTTATGAAAGGGGACAAAATAATGTTTGAAGCAAAGTTTGACGGTCAATTGTTCAGAATACCTGAAGTGATGCAATCGGCAAATGCAACATACAACTTCTGGCACCAAGCCCTAGGACATGTTAACCTTGATCCAAGACTTTATGACACAGAAATTCCAGAAAAGCCGAAAGATTTTTATTGCGACTCCTGCACCAAATCAAAACTTACACGATCACCACGACCTACTACAATTCCAAAAGATTGGAAGAAGTTCGATCTTATCCATTTACATCTGTCAGGTCTCTTCCCAGTTTCCTCTTATGGAGGATCGTTATATTATATCACCCTAATTGATGATGCGACATGATACACTTGGGTCAAATTCATGAAAGAGAAGTCTAAAACAACACAAATTCTCAAGGACTTCATCACAGAGATAGAGTTACAGTATAACTCAACACCCAAACGTTTTCGCACTGACAATGGCGGTGAATACATATCGAATAAACTGAAGGAACACCTCAGACAGAAGGGCATTATTCACGAATTCACTCCTCCTTACTCTCCAGAATCAAATGGCGTGGCTGAAAGACTGAAGAGAACCATAGGAGAATCACTTCGAGCTATGCTTGAGAGTGCTCCAACATACGATAAGAAATTATGGGCAGAAGCAGTTACAACATCAGAATATTTCAAAAACCGACAACCTTATACGGCAGTTAAGGATCGAACTCCGTACGAATCATTTCACGGTAATAAACCATCGATCTCGCACCTTTAGCCATTTGAGCGTGAATGTTATATACATATCCCTGAATAGCAACGACTTGCGGGAATGAAGCTTCAACCAAGGGCACAAAGGGCAATTCTCACTGGATACGCCAATGACGACCACCACTACAGAGTCTTTCTCCCAGAATCCAAACGATCACTTGTTACAAATGATATTTTCTTCCCTCCCACAAGCATAGAAGGGGATACGAACCACAACATGCTCTCTATCAAAGAACTAAAATCCAAATCTGAAACCTCAATTGAACATAGGACCGACGACGAAGGATTTCCCACTGATGACATGTGGCTTGACTGGATGGAACGAAATCCCTCAAAGGTTCCGATATATTGGCAAAAAGGACATCCAGATGTAACGAGATTAGTTATTCAAGAATACAACAAAGGAAAGAGAGATGGATTTCTAGGACCAGACTACTGTGATCACAATGAAAAAGAAGATGAGGATCAAGATTCCATACATACTCCCGTACCAGGAGACCACTTATTCTACCAGACACATCGAGACCAATCTCGCTCATCGGGGCAAGAACATCACCAACTTCAACACGAAGAAGGAGATGAACTCAACACCAATACATCACAACTGCTGGATCCAGAGCAAGAACATCACCAACTTCAAAGCGAAGAAGAAAATGCTACTGCTACAGTCCCTCAGACACAAGTTACAACAACGAGATCTGGACGACAAGATAATCCCCCAAGAGAGTGGTGGAGAGCAGACATACAAAACGCACAAATATTCGACAGAACAATGCGCGATGTTGGTGACGAACCACCCTTACTGAGTTCATCTGAATCCAGTTTGTTAGCAGCGATACTGGTGGAAGAACCCTCCACATACCTTCAAGCCAAGTCCTCACCACACTGGTCGGACTGGAAGAAGGCAATGGAGGATACACTACAATCATTAAAGGATAACGATGTTTGGGAAGTGGTACCTCGACCAACAAATCGAAAGATAGTTGATTCGAAATGGGTATTCAAAATCAAATCAGGCGCCAAAGGTGAAATTAAACGATACAAGGCAAGACTTGTCGCAAAAGGATTCAACCAACTACACGGCCCTGACTACGATGAGATATTCTCACCTGTTGTTCGTTACAACTCCCTTAGGCTCCTACTCGCAATCGCAGCCTGTCAAGGCTGGCAACCTCATCAACTCGACGTGAAGACAGCATTCTTATACGGCATACATAAGGAAGAAATCTATATGCATCTACCTGAAGGCAGCAGGATAGACGGCATGGTCGCCAAATTGAAACGATGTATCTACAAACTGAAACAATCACCCCGGGAATGGTACTACAGATTGGTTGAGTGCCTTATCCCCTATGGTTTTGTTAAAACTGACTTTGATCCCTGTGTACTTGTTCACGAATCAGAAGATCTATTTATTGCCATAAATGTGGACGATATAACAATGTACGGAAAACCCGGCACCCTCAAAGACCAGACCATCTCATTACTTAAAAGCGAATTTAAAGTAAACGATATGGGAAATCTACACTGGTTGCTTGGGATCAACATCGAATTTGCGGATGCAGGAGTCACTCTCTCCCAGACCGCATTCATCGAGAAGATACTGAACAGATTCGTTCTGCAAGTTTGTAAATCAGTCTCGACTCCCATCGACCCAAACCATAGGTTGACTGCGAATGTCGAACAAACTGACAAAAAGACAACCACTGCATATCAACAAATCATCGGATCTCTCATGTACCTGGTCACTGGAACCAGACCTGATCTCGCATACACAATTACCCACCTCTCACAATTCAACACAAATCATTCCAATGCACATTTTACAGCCGCCAAAGGAGTACTACGATACCTTCAGGGAATGAAAGAATTCGCCCTCTTTTACCCTTGGAATTCACCACTCAAACTCACGGGTTATACGGATGGATCGTACGGAAATGATATCGACTCTAGACGAAGCTTTTCGGGATTTATTTTTCAGTTACGAAACTCAACGATATCCGGGTGCTGTGGCAAGCAAAGATCTGTTGCAACTTCCACCTGCGAAGCAGAATACATGGCCTTAGCAATGACTACGAAGCACCACTTATGGTTACAACGAGGACTCCAAGAACTGTTAAAACACGATATTCCTAATGCAATAATGAGCGACTCTAATTCCGCCATCGATATCACGAATAATCCCAAGATCAACGATCGAACCAAACACATAGACATCGCCTACCACTTCATACGAGAACAAGTTGAAACCGGCAATATCACCGTGTTATTCGTCAAATCAGAAGACAATTTAGCGGACATATGTACGAAAGGACTGTCACGAATTTCCCCAGAACAATTATTTAAAACATTTTTCATTACAAAATGAGAAGGGGTGTGGGAAATATGAAATCGTGCCAAGGAGTAGTCAAGTTTTCTTTTCTTTCACATGTTTTCCGATGTTAAAGATAAAGACGGAACAGACGAAAAGCCGTATTTGGACTAGTGCATATCATCAAGATATCGCTAGAATTTTCTATTTATATTTGTCATAATTACGTACGCATGAAGCGTCGTACTATGAGTTATTTTTACCACTCATGTGACCGATCACACCATCAATCACGCCATCAATCACACCATCGATTACGCCATCGATCACACCACCTCGAATGACTCACTTTTCAGGGTCAAAGAGATTTCCGCCAGTTTCTATTTCTTTTTGGAACGAACACTGGTCATGTATAAATAACAGTGGTTTTCCACCTGAGTAGATACCTTTTGTTCTACATCGGAACATACAACTAGATAGCAATACCACACAGTTTGCCCTCTACTTTCCACTCAAGAAGATTAACACCTTTCGACGTGCTTTCGCTCTCTTTCATTCTTCTACTCTCACGAACGAAGAACTCAATCATTTCTCGGACTTGAGATAGCTACCGCTTCACTCGTCCAAACGATTAGAAATCCCTTTGACCCTGAAAAGTAAGTCATTTGAGGTGGTGTAATCGATGGCATAATCAATGGTGTGATCGATGGCGTGATCGATGGTGTGATTGGTCATATGACCGGCAAAAATAACTCATAGTACGACGCTTCATATGTACGTAATTATAACAAATATGAATAGATAATACTTGAACATTCTAGCGCAATCTTTACGATAATCACTAGTCCAAATACGGCTATTCGTCTGTTCCATTTTTATCTTTAACATACGAACATATGTAAAAGAAAAGAAAACTTGACTAATCCTTTCCACAATCTCATATTTCCAACAGTTGAGTTGTACTGTAACTCTATTTCTCTGATGAAATCCTTGAGAATTTGTGTTGTTTTGGGCTATTGTTTCATGAATTTGATCCAAGTGTATCGTGTCGCATCATCAATTAGGGTGATATAGTATAGCGATCCTCCATAGGAGGGGACTGGGAAGGGACATGACAGATCTGAATGGATAAGGTCAAACTTGTTCCTATCTTTTGGAATTGTAGTAGGTCGTAGTGAATGAGTAAGTGTCGATTTGGTGCAGGAGTTGCAATGAAAACCCTTCGGCTTTTCTGGAATTTCGATGTCATTTATTTATTTATTTATTTAATCATTATTCAGCATGCAGTCCACAGGCTATGGCCAGCGAGATACAACCAAATAATCAAGATCAAGCATAACAAATGAAACTGAACAAAGGAAAAGCGCAAACCCCCTGGTGAGGTAGCACTGCTCCGCAGCCTCCTGTCACCCCTGCTCTAGTTACAAAGAAATATTCAAGAAATTAAAGTGGTCTGTAACACACTTCGTACAATAGTGAAAAATAAATTAGTTTCATTCTGCCTGGTCCTACATATCATGCGGGTTCACCCCCTGGAGTTTACCCTCATTTCCATGTCATAAAGCTTTGGATCAAGGTTAACATGTCTGAGAGCTTGGTACCAGAATTCGTATGTTGCATTTACCGAATATGTCACTTCAGGTATTCTGAACAATTGACAGTCAAACTTTGCTTCAAACATTATTTTGTCTCCTTTCATAATCTCCTTCTCCAATTTTCCTATACTGATTTCGTAACTTCCTCCAAGAAATAAGAGCTTTCCCCAATTAAGGAACATGCAAAACACCCCGAACCCAGAAAGTAGACACCGATCCATCCCTAAGAACTCAGGCCAATTTCACATTACCCTTTCCCTTGATCTCCATATGCTGTTTGGAACATGATTCTACAAGTCCGGAACATGTGTAGTTTTGGAGGTTTTCTGGGAATGGAGTCATGTGTGAGGTACAGGCTGTGTCGAAATAGAAGGATTTGGTTCTTACTTATTGAGTTTCAGTGGTGAAGTTCACCTCTACTTTCTTATCGTCCTTTTTGTCGTTCTTCTTCTGCTCATTGTGCTTCTTCAGGCGGTAACAGTCTTTCCAGGTATGACCAGTGGACTTGCCTGGATGATGTTTGGCATACCAGATACAGTCCTTTGTTGTGGTTTCTTCCTTGGATTTCTTATTCTTTTTGTTACCCTTTTTACCATTTGAAGTGGTGGTGGTGTGGTCAGTTTCAAAGGAGCCGGCAGGCGAGTGTGATATATAAATAAGCTGTTGTTTGACTTGGGTGTAGGTTAACTCATCTTTTGTGGTGAGGGTATTCTATGACATTTTATGATGTTCAATTAGAAACCCCAGGAGTAGGTCTCTCTTTGCCTTGTCTTCATTGAGGAAGGCGGCAAAGCTCAGGCCATCGCTATCTTTCTAAGCTTTTGCAAGTTTGTGAAGCTTGAGCCACACTGATTCGAATGTGAAGATAAACGAGGCGAGAAAATCTGATTGATAATATTTGGTGGAGAGGGAGGTGAGAGTTGTGATTTGGTAGTCAAATGCATAAGCAGTGTCTCGGTAAAATTCGGTGCATAGCCATTTCCACATTGATTGTGGCGATTCAAGTTTGACAATCTTTTCGAGAATGTCGCTGGTGACCACGTGGATGAAAACAGTCTGCGCTTGATAGTTAAGGTGCTCATAGACTTTTATCTCAGCCTTGTCTGCATCGTCTGCTGGTTCTAACCCTTCAACTACGATCTCGAAACACTTCATACCTTTAAAGACGATCATGATTGTGGAACTCAATACATTGTAGTTCGATTGTCCTTCGAGGACTTTGATGTTTTCGAGTTTAACCGATACCGGTTTGTCGACATTCTTGGCTTCAGCTTGAGAGGTGAAGGAAAACTCTGGCTTCTTCCCAGATGATTCTCCTTCATGAGACATGTCTTGTGGTGGTAGTCCTGATGTTTCTAGGCTGGGGTAGCTAACTTCGCCGTCATCGCTCATATAGTGATCTTAATTTCGTCTAGCCTACTGTTCAGCTTAGAATTCCCTTCATGTTGGGTACTTCAGGTAGTGTTCAAGTTTGATAATAGCAGCCGCGACAGTGTCTACTTCAAAGTACTCGAATGCATCGTAACATATGTCGATGCTGTTTTCACAGTATCGGATCTCCCTGTTCCGGTAGCAGTTGAGTGGGTAGATGATGGGGTACAGAGGTTCAAATTCCCAGTTGGTGTAATGTTCGATGTTTGGATGGGAACAGTAACACTAATCAGAGTCGCAGACTTTGCAGATGACAAACTTTCCAGTTGACATTGAGCAATCTGGGCTCATAACCTAATCTTTTGAACGAGTGAAGTGGTAGCTATCACAAGTCTAAGGAATGATTGAGTTCTTCGTTCGTGAGAATAGAAGAAAGTAGGAGAGCGAAAGCATATCAGAAGGTGTTAATCTTCTTGAGAGGAAAGTAGAGGGCAAAGTGTGTGGTATTGCTATCTAGTTGTATGTTACGATGTAGAACAAACTTATCTACAGAGGTGGAAAACCACCGTTATTTATATATTACCAGTGTTAGTTCCAAAGAAAAGAATAGAAACTGACAGAAATCCCTTTGACCCTGATAAGTGAGTCATTCGAGATAGTGTGATCGATGATATGATCGGTCATATGACCGGCAAAAATAACTTATGGTACGACGCTTTATGCGTACATAATTATGACAAATATGAATAGAAAATATTAGAACATTCTTGTGCTCTCTTTATGTTAAGCACTGGTTCAAACACAGCTTTTTGTCTGTTCCGTCTTTATCTTTAACATTCGAATAGATGTGAAAGAAAAGAAAACTTGCCAAATCCTTGGCACAATCTCATATTTCCAACAGGCAGGCAGCTATAGCGAGTTGAAGCCTAAGAGAGTCGTAACGAACAACAGGTGAGAATATCTCATCGTAGTCAGTGCCGTGTGATTGACTGAATCCTTTTGCGACAAGTCTTGCCTTGTATCATTCAATTTCTCCTTTGGCATCCGATTTGTTCTTAAATAGACATTTCGAATCATCTATCTTTAAATTTGTTGGTCACGGTACAACTTCCCAAACATCGTTATCCTTTAGTTACTGTAGTTTATAATCGTTTGGACGAGTGAAGCGACAGCTATCTCAAGTCCGAGGAATGATTGAGTTCTTCGTTCGTGAGAATAGAAGAAAGGAGGAGAGCGAAAGCACGTCAGAAGGTATTAATCTTCTTAGAAGGAAAGTAGAGGGCAAACTGTGTGGTATTGCTATCTAGTTGTATGTTCCGATGTAGAACAAAAGTATCTACAGAGGTGGAAAACCACCGTTATTTATACATGACCAGTGTTCGTTCCAAAGAAGAGAATAGAAACTGGCGGAAATCCCTTTGACCCTGAAAAGTGAGTCATTCGAGGTGGTGTGATCGATGGCGTAATCGATTGTGTGATCGATGGCGTGATCGATGGTGTGATCGGTTATATGACTGGCAAAAATAACTCATAGTACGACGCTTTATGCGTACGTAATTATGACAAATATAAATGAAAATACTAGAACTTTCTAGCGCTATCTTTATGATAAGCACTAGTCCAAATACGGCTTTTCGTCCGTTCTATCTTTATCTTTAACATCCGAAAACATGTGAAAGAAAAGAAAACTTGACTAATCCTTGGCACGATCTCATATTTCCAACAGTTTATTCTCCATTGCCTTCTTCCAGTCCGACCAGTGTGGTGAGAAATCGTTTGGACGAGTGAAGCGATAGCTATCTCAAGTCCAAGGAATGATTGAGTTCTTTGTTCTTGAGAATAGTAGAAAGGAGGAGAGCGAAAGCATGTTGGAAGGTATTAATCTTCTTGAGAGGAAAGTAGAGGGTAAACTGTGTGGTATTACTATCTAGTTGTATGTTACGATTTAGAACAAACTTATCTACAGAGGTGGAAAACCACGATTATTTATACATGACCAGTGTTTGTTCCAAAGAAAAGAATAGAAACTGGCAGAAATCCCTTTGACCCTGAAAAGTGAGTCATTTGATGTAGTGTGATAGATGGCGTAATCGATGGTGGGATCGATGGTGTGATCGATAGTATCATCGGTCACATGACCAGCAAAAATAACTCATAGTACGATGCTTAATGCGTTCGTAATTATGACAAATATAAATTGAAAATTCTAAAACATTCTAGCGCTATCTTAATGACAAGCACTAGTCAAAATACCGCTTTTGGTCCGTTCTGTCTTTATGTTTAACATACGAACACATGTGAAAGAAAAGAAAACTTGACTAATCCTTGGCACGATCTCGTATTTCCAACTCTCCTTCTCATTTTGTGGTGAAAAACCTCTTACATAAATGTTCTAAAGAAATTCGTGACATTCCTTTCCTACATATGTCTGCTAAATTGTCTTCAGATTTGACAAATAACATGGTGATGATGCCGGCTTCAACTTGTTCTCGTATGAAGTGGTAGGTGATGTTTTGTGTTTCGTTCAATCATTGATCTTGGGATTATTCGTGATGTCGATGCTGGAATTAGTGTCGCTCATGATTGCGTTCGGAATGTTTTACTTTGACAGTTCTTGGAGTCCTAGTTGTAACCATAGGTGGTGCTTCATGGTAATTGCTTAGGCCATATATTCTGCTTCACAGGTGGAAGTTACAATGGACCTTTGCTTACGACAGCACCATGATATTGTTGAGTTTCCTAACTGAAAAATATATCCCGAAAAGCTTTGAATAGAGTCAATATCATTTCTGTATGATGCATCCTTATAGCCCGTGAGTTTGAGTGGTGAATTCCAAGCGTAAAAGAGGGCGAATTCTTTCCTTCCCTGAAGGTATCGTAATACTCTCTTGGTGGCCGTAAAATTTGCGTTGAAAGGGTTTGTATTGAATTGTGAAAGGTGTGTAATTGTGTATGTGAGATCAGGTCTGGTTCTCTTAATCAAGTACATGAGAGATCCGATGATTTGTTGATATGCAGTGATTGTCTTTTTGTCAGTTTGTTCGAGGTTCGCAGTCAACCTATGGTTTGGATCGATGGGAGTCGAGACTGATTTACAATCTTGCAGTCCGAATCTGTTCAGTATCTTCTCAATGAATTCGGTCTGGGATAGAGTGATTCCTGCATCCGTAAATTTGATGTTGATCCCAAGCAGCCAGTGTAGAATTCCCATATCGTTTACTTTACACTCGCTTTAAAGTAGTTCGATGGTCTGGTCTTGAGGGTGCCAGATGTTCCGTACATTGTAATCTCGTCCTCATATTTGGCAATAAATATCTCTCCTGATTCGTGAACAAGTACACAGGGATCAAAGACAGTTGTAACAAAACCGTAGGGGATAATGTACTTAACCAATCTATAATACAATTCCCAGGGTGATTTTTTCAGTCCGTAGATACATCGTTTCAATTTCGCGACCATGCCATCTATCCTGCTGCCTTCAGGTAGATGCATATAGATATCTTCCTTAAGTATGCTGTATAAGAAAGCTGTCTTTATGTCAAGTTGATGATGTTGCCAGCCTTGACAGGTGGCGATGGCGAGTAGGAGCCTAAGAGAGTCGTAACGAACAACAGGTGAGAATATCTTATCGTAGTCAGGGCCGTATAGTTGACTGAATCATTTTGCGACAAGTCTTGCCTTATATCGTTCAATTTCTCCTTTGGCGTCCGATTTGATCCCAAATATCCATTTCGAATCAACTATCTTTGGATTTGTTGGTCGAGGTACCAATTCCCAAACATCGTTATCCTTTAGTGACTGTAGTTCATCCTCCATTGCCTTCTTCCAGTCTGACCAGTGTGGTGAGAATTTGGCTTGACGGTAAGTGGAGGGTTCTTCCACCAGGGTTGCTGCTAGCAAACTGCCTTCAGAAGAACTCAGTGAGGGTGGTTCGTCACCAACATTGCGCATTGTTCTATCGAATATTTGTGCGTTTTGTATGTCGGCTCTCCACCATTCTCTTGGGAGATTTACTTGTCTTCAGATCTCGTTGTTATAACCTGTGTCTGAAGGGCCATAGCAGTATCATTTCCTCCTTCGCTTTGAAGTTGGTGACATTCTTTCTCTGGATTCAACAGTTGTGGCGTATCGGTGTTGAGATCACCTCCTTCTACGAGTTGGAGTTGGTGATGTTCTTGCTGCGATGAACGAGATTGGTGTCGATGTGGGTGGCAAAACAAGTGGTCTTCTGGTATGGAGGTATGTATAGAATCTTGATCCTCATCTTTTTCTTCATTGTGGTCCCTGTAGTCTGGTCCTAGAAATCCCCCTCTTTGTCCTTGGTCGTACTCTTGAATAACTAATCTCCTGACGTCTGGATGTCCTTTTATCCAATATGTCGGAACCTTTGAGGGATTTCGCTCTATCCAAGCAAGCCACATATCATCAGTGGGAAATCCTTCATTATCGGTCCTGTGTTCGATTGAGGTTCCAGATTTGGGTTTTAGTTCTTTAATAGAGATCTTGTTTTGATTCATATCCCCTTCTATCTTTGTAGGAGGGAAGAAGATATCGTTTGTAACAAGTGATCGTTTGGATTCCAAGCGACAACCACACCAGCAATACGGTTTTTCGAATATAAGTCAACAACAACAATAGCTAACGACAAACGGACACTGCGAATCGATTCCTTTCCCCTGATTACCCCCCCTACGATAGGGCATCTCTCTCATAGGACCTTTATTGTTGTTGGGTGGAAAGCTGGACCCTTTATCCCCCATTTTCCCCCCTCCTGCAAAAGGGACCGCACCGTTTATTAAACAACCAATTCTTTTCCGATTGACTTCATACTTTGGGAGCATTGAGTCTTCATATAAACGAGGTCCACGCTTCAATGGCAGACCAAAAGCTCATGATTTGCAATAGTTACACAAATTCATCGAAACGTCGCTTTTTCACATATCTCTCCCCTCTATCTCAACACAATCAACTCCGATTCACTAACGGACAACGGCAATCGATTCAGCGACCTTCAAAGCGCTTAGAACGAACTATCCACATCTCCCTACAAGCCCCAGACTGTCTGGGCCAATATTTCTCGAAGCGAAACACACGGTTTCCAATCTCATCGATTTCCCGCGAATCATCATCCATTCCTAACGCCCTTGGAATCACCAATTCGATACATATCTAGGTCTACCCTGTCGCATTTTCAGCCTACTTGGACAAGATTTGAGTTGGCAACGACCGATTTTTCAATTTTCGCACATTTCACCTACCCCTCTTACCTCACCTACCAACCATTTATACCTATTGGCCACTGGGGCCCAGCAGACCTACCAGGGTGTAGGCAATGACGTCCGGCTACTTTGCCGCCATTGACCCCCAGAGTCTTTGGGTGAATCCTCCAGATTTAAGTTGCACTTTCTTTCTTGCAGTAGTTTTACAGCCCCATTATTGGGTGTCTCTGTATCTGCTGTGAGGAAGCAAAGGCTCTAGTACAAGGCTCCAACACCTTGCTAGGACAAAGGAGGTGAAGCTCTAACCCCCTCGGGGTACAGGTGATACCGAGGCCACATATAATAATATTCATACGTCTGATTTTTACCAATTTCAAAATACTTAGAAAATTTCAATAACTGTAACAAATTTAGAATACAGTGAACCCTGACAAGATATTCATGTCAGCCCTATGCCACCACCACCCCCACCTGGTGCTTACAGTACATACGGAATGCATCTCTACCCAAATCCAAGTACAGACCCACTTTCCGCAATGGATGCCCCTGCTGTATCAAGTATAGTCCACATGGGCTACATATATAAACGAGGACGGAAGGGTAAATACGGCAGCTCATGCAGACTGCAGTCAAGCTCACCATACCCACAACTCAATATTACTCGTGCACGTTCAAGTACTCGTAAGGCCATTGGTACAGGTCATAATTGAGCATCCTCCGGACCAACCCAACCACCATCCCCACCTCAACAACCAACCAATCCTGACAATATCGGAAACTCTGGAGATGCAGACCTGAATCTCGGAGATGCTCCAGAGAAAGCTGAGATTGAAGACCCAAGCTGCGAAGATGATGATGATTCGGAAGATGGAGATTATCAAGACCCCGTTATCAATATATTGGATTCAAACGATGAAGACGAAGACCAAATTCATAAGGTATTCAAAGCCATCCTTGAACCACTTCAGAAGGATATTCTTAAAATCAACAAACGTTTTACCACCCAAAACCGAAAATTGGCAACTCGCTTGGCCTCAAATGAAACCAAACATGAAATTGTCCTCAATACCATCGCCACTCTTGGACAACGAGCCGAATATCTTGTTCAAATTCAAGCCTCGCAGAAAGATGCACCACCAGTATCTCCAGATCTACTAACACCAGCAGTCCCAGAAGGGTCTTCCCCTAAGCACACATTATGGCCAGCAATTGCATCTGCATGGGCAAAGAAAGACCCCACGAAAGGCAAGATTGGATGCACCCTTAATCCCCGCCCCCTTACCAAAAAACAATGCACACTGGTAATTGCCTGACATAGTGATCAACCAGTCACTGCTGACCTTACCCAACTTAAACTTGCAATCAATGCCACCCTCCGCAGATGCCAGGATGATCCCTTGGTCAACATTGGTCATGTTTCTGCAAACTACAAACACAACCTGGTCCTCCTCACTGCTGATGCGTGCCCTGTTGAATTGGTACTAGCTCACAAAGCTGCAATTGAGGAAACAGTTCGTTCAATTGATAAAAACGCCCAGAGTCTCCAAAAACAGGAAACCTGGATCAGAATGATGGTTCATTCCATCGACATAAATATGTTTCCCGAGTGAGAAATGGGAATGAAATTGTTGAAAGAAGATATTGACATGAACAACAATCATATCAAGCTCACAACCCTACAACGATCCCTGACAAATCCAGAGACCCAACCACATAAAAAAGCAGCGACAATGGTCATTGCAGTCCGTACTGAAGATGAAGCAAAACTTATTCAAGACAACAGAGTTCAAGTAGAAGGCAAAACACGCAAGGCTGAACGATATGTGGCATCCCAACCAACCGATCAATACACTAATTGTTAACAATTTGGCCACTCCTACCTTCGCTGCAAACAACCTGCCATATGTAATATATGTGCAGAACCTCACACTACCACTTCCCACTCGTGCGGATCATGTCCCAGCAAAGGCAAACAGTGCGATCACGATATTGTCAAATGTTTCAACTGCAAGGGAAATCACCGGGCTAACGATTCAAAATACTCAACAAGTACCGCTCTCCGTGCTGAAGTACGAGCCAAGTTTATGAAAGACCACCCTGCTCCTATCCATGCCTAAACAACCTTCTTATTCATCAACCAAAATTCGAATAATACAACATAATTGCAACCGTTCCTCCTTAGTTATCAATATACTTCTTGACTTTGCAGTTGGAACGGCCGACCTCCTTTTACTCCAAGAACCTGGATTCAACCCAGACAATACATTCATTACAACCCACCCAGGATTTGAGCTACTGAGACCACCTAAAAACTTAAGAGAACACAATAGGACAATTGCCTATGTAGCCAAAAACAACCCCTATATCAAATGGTCCCCATATACCAATATCAGCCAGGATCCAGATATTCAAGTCCTTGAAATATCCACTCCCACAATTGCACCAATCACAGTCTTCAATATTTATAATGAACATGAAGGATCCTCTTACCTCTACACTATTCCAAGAAGCTTCACCAATATTTCATTGCCTGAACAATGCATTATTGCGGGTGATATGAATGCCCATCATACCTGGTGGAATTCACAAATCAAAATACTCAAACGTGCAGATGACATTGTTCAGATCATGGAAACTAACAACTTTTCCCTCCTCAATGAACCGGACACCCCAACATACAATTACCGAACTGGCAAGGAAACATCTATTATCGACCTTGCCTTTACATCACAAGCTATCCATGACTCAGTTATAAATTGGACTGTAGATGACAATGATTCAACTGGCTCAGACCATGCAACAATTCGATTTAATATTGTGGCAGAATCTGAATTAGTCACCACCGACTCCAACATGATAAGATATAACCGGAACAATACAGATTGGGACATATTTTCCAAAACTCTCAATACACATTCCCATGCCTCACGAATAGTCTGGCAATACCTACACGAACAGCCAACAGAATCAAACCTTGATAAATCTGCTGACCTGCTACGAGACATGATTTTTGATGCAGTAATGGCATCCACTCCTGTCCTCCAACTCACAACGCATTCGAAGTGCTGGTGGACACCCCAACTCAGAATCTCCTGAACAAATATGAACTGAGCTTAGAAGCAATGTAACAAAACTTGCCTCGATAGTGATCATATCAAGTTCAAAGCTGTTCGGAATCAATACTTCCGGGATATTCGTACCTCCAAAACATTAATGTGGATTGACTTTGTAGCAAATGCACAAGGCACCGAAATATTTACTGCCCTCCGTTACACCAAACCAAGGAAAATCCAGAGAACACCACCTCTGACATTCTCCCACACAACAGCAGTTACTTTTGAAGAAAAGGCTGCCCTTTTCCGATGCACAATATTTCCTCCCCCACCAGTTGTACCTCCCCCGACTGATGTTACCAATCGACAAACTCGGCCAAGGGTCACAATTACTCCCACCAGAATCAAAAGAGCAATTTTTACCTCTGCAACACGCAAAGCCTCCAGACCTGATGGACTTCCCTTTCATTGTCTCCGAAATGCCTAATTAGCAGCCACCGAACAATTCAACAGTCTGTTTTCATTACTTTGAACCCCAGGATACCACCCCACCTGCTGGCGACAAGCAACGACTGTGATTATTCCCAAACCAGGAAAACCTGATTATTCAATACCTAAGGTCTACCGACCTGTTGCTCTTCTCAATTGCCTTG
>MU122530.1:7458-20868 GCA_014904905.1 Wilcoxina mikolae CBS 423.85 | reverse complement strand
CTGCATGCTGTATGATGAATAAATAAATAAATAAATAACAAGGGTATACATGTTGAATGTGAAGATTGGACGTTTTGCTGCTGCGAACATGACTGCAGGGACACACGTACCACGGTTGGAAAAGCACCTGGCGCTTTATCAACAATTTACGAGGTGGAAGAACATTACCCGGAGGAGGTTGTCCCCACGTTCGAGGAATTGCTTAACGAAGAACCCAACTACGAGTGGTAGAACGACAGCACTTCCAACGACCCGTTGTGGCCGATCCATTGTCGAAAGGATGGCTACCAAATGAAAACACGTCCCCTCAGAGGAGTAACCCTCAACCAAACGCCAAAACACTTCAGAGGATTTTGTCTACTACGAAACTAAGAAAATACACAAAATCCCCAAAACCAGAATCGGCGAACGACCCGTATACCGGTTCTTTGTGGACCACACGGACAGCGATGGAAAAATACAGCAGTTTCCGGTCCGAGCCATGCTGGATTTGGGATCGACATCTTTTACCATGTCACCTCAGTGTGCAAAGGCATTTAAGATTCCGGTAGTTAGACGTTCAAAAGGAATGAATGCAAAGGATTTTAGCGGTAAGTCAACACAACTCCCTGGATTATATACAGTACCGTTGGGATTAGCTTTTGGTAACCATCGCACACTCGAAACGTTTGAGATCGTGCCGATGCATGCTGACTACGATGTCCTTATACCTGCTTAGTATTTGAAACAACATAAGGCGCAGGGAGCAACATACAGATGTTTGCACTTTACCGAGTGTGAACAAAAATGCTACAATAACGGACATCTTCACACAAATTGGGAGATTACATACGACGATCGTATCGCTAACCGAACCGACGCCATAAATATCGGTGCTTTATGCTTCGCGTCAACAAGCATATCGGCAGAAAAACTCCCTCAACAGTACCATAATGTAAGGACGTACGTCCTCGTATGGCCTCGTATGGATGGATATACGTAGATACGGTTGCAAACGGGAATAAGTGATAAAGATATCAATTGTACAGTATGTAGGTAAGATTATCCCTAGCGTGCCAAAAGCATTTCGCGAGGTGATTATATATGAAGGGCGGTTACCCGGCCTCGGCAGCCAAGTGCACTTGGGCAGGCCAAGTACGCTTGGGAGCCAAGTGCGCTTGAGAGCCAAGTGCACCTGGCACCGCCATTACATCATCCCCCTCTTTATAAGCAGACCTCCTGGGCTGCAACATATATACATGAAGAAAGACAAGATAAGGTGCGTACGCCTTCATACGTCTGCATAAGTCCCACAACCGATCGGTGCCATCACGGCAGCCTCACAGCGGATTCGGTGCACAGGGAAATCCACCTCCAGTGGTAGGTGGTAAAACCCGTGCCGACGCCATTTATACCGGGCCGAAATCCATAAGAAACGAAGAGAAGAAAGAGAAGAGAAGAGAAGAGAAGGAAACGTCCAATTGACTCTAGATTCTCCAAGTCCACCTCCGAATCGAAGCCGCTCCAGCAACAGACCTCGTTCCAAGCAATTGATCTCCGTGGTGCTTGCTCGGTGATGCTCAAATCGGTAAATGCCATTGGTCGACTTGCGGGCGTCATTCGGCATCGATATATCGTAGTTGACACGTAAAATGCCGGACTCGACTTCCGACTAATCGATCGATCGATCGTAAACGATTTCTTTCGTCGAACGCGTTCGTGAACGTCATCTGAGGGGCAAGGCCATCGCGCCCGGTATCGCATCGCTGCAGCAGTCAACTAGCATAATTGCATGATGTACTTATCTTGGTCATAGCTGCTGCTCTTGAGAGCTTTTGAATTTGTATGATTTCCATGTCTCTGTGCTTTCGTATATCCAAACACACGGCAGGACTCATCGGTGATAGCCTCCGCTCTCGGCATTGATCATATGCATCTCACCGATTGGCTCCAAGTTGACTCGTATATCGGTCATCTGGATTCGACTTTCCATTGCCATTCTGCTTCACATTCAGTGGTGGTTGACATGAGTCGGCCTCATTCGGCCCTCGATTGCAGTCATATATGGACATGTATTCGTCATGCTCGTTCGAGTTGCGGTATCTAACTCGTAAGTGTGCCATATGGTCGTACTCACAAAGTAACCAATGCTTCAGGTGCATCAAGGCAGCCATTCTCCGATTTCCATGCCTTCGACTTCCGAATCCACGAAAGTAGTGGGTTTTCACACGCCATGCCCTTCCAAGCCTAGCTGTAGGGGTCACACCCTAAAATCTAGCCTGATACGGTTAATCACCACTATCTGCGGCGACGTCAATCGATTATCGTCATGGCTTCGTTTGGTGCTCTCGGAGATAAGTCCAACTGCAGAGCATATTCATTCGTTGATATATCTAATTCGTAAGCAACCCTCGGCAATGTCATAGTTACCATGTAATTCGGTGCGTCCGCGCTCTCGGCTCTGAAGCTCCACGCAGTAGCCTTCTCATACGTCCATTAAGGATTGCAGTCGGTTCGCATTCCGCGCAGCTTGACATCTCGACTGCTGATTTGGCTGATTCTCTGCCGCTAGCACTGGGTGCGGTTGACTCCATTGATATCGTCGGTTGCAGCTGATTGTGCATTCGATGCATTCGGTGATGCTTCCGATTCGGTGATGAAGAACTTGATCTCGTTGACTTACTTCGCAGTCACTGACGTACTTCGCAGCCGCTAACGTACTTCCTTATGTACGCGTCCATCGTAGGCCAATAGAAATCCCTAGAGACTAACGCAGCAGTTTTAAGAGCTTCAAAGTGACCGGACTCAGGGTTGTCATGAAAGAGACTTATCACTTTACCGCGGAGAACATTGTCCGCAGGGCCATATATCCTCCCCTCGTAGGTCAAAGCTCCAACGACGATGCTCCATGGGTTCTCGTCTTCGGTTTCGGCTTCGGCTGTGACTTTGGATGTGTCCATTGGGTTATCGACTAGCTTACCCGAGATGTCGACCGCCAATGGGTCAGTAGCCTGGGCCTTCTTAATCACCGGTAGGAAGGAGGTCATCGTAGGATTCAATGTCGGGGTCGCCAAGAGCCGTCCGACAGGCTTCTCGTAGCCGATCTCATAATCGGGCCGTCGGCGGGGTTTTTGTGCGAGGCCAAGTGCACTTACGAGGCCAGGTGCACTTCACGTCTGCAGCATGATGGGTGTGTTGCGGTGGTAATGGTGAGTCATTCCGGCATCTGCGGTGCGGAATTCGTTTGAAGTAGCGGTTTCTCGGATTCCGGAACGGTCATTCCCCTCTTTTTGAGGTCGGTGCTCCGTCGACGACTAAATGCGGTGTCGATTCTCGTTGATAAGACGGTTTCGGTTGCCATTGGGGCTTTTCGTGCTTCTGTATCTGCATTCAATTGCAAGTCTCGCAGAATCTTTTATAAAGTAAGTGTTTCTTAAAGAAAGGATAGACTTAAAACGTAACCTTGTATCGCCATATCGGCAAGAAGACTTGTTATCCTTCTCAAGAGTGTGCACGATTGCACCCTGCACTCGAGAATCTGCATTCCGCGGCTCTCCCGTGGCTCAATAAGTGCCATCCGCCCAGCAGCCGTTTGTCATCGCTGCTAACATGGTCAAACATCTCCGAGATCATTGGAATGGGGTACCGCTTCTTGATTGTGCTCGCGTTGAGAGGTCGCTTGTCAATTTCAGAATTTCAAGCCACAGTCCTTCTTCTTTGCAAAAATATCGGCGCAGGTGATGATGGCCGCTGATAAAACCATTGGCCAGGTTTGTCTCGATATAGGCCTTTAGAGTTCTTGACTCAACCTCCGACAGGTAATAGGTACGCCCATATGGCAGCTTGTGCCCGGGGTCGATCGCATGGTCAATTGACAGGTGCGGTGGCAGCGTCTCTGTATTGACTAAAAACCTGCACGAATTCCTGATACTTGGCGGGGATTTGGCCGCCGTCGTCTGTAGTTGCTCCATCTATATACTCGTTAGCTGTGTGTTTTCAACTTCGTCTGATGGAGGGTAGGAATTCCCGGGAGTAGCAGTACCAGCCGGCCCGACACAATGGAGCATGACCGTGACGCACCTCCTCCCTTCGTGACTCGGCGAGCCGGTAGCAATCATTCAAGCACCGTCAATGTGTAACTCTTCTGCCGCAACTGCCGCTGCTGCTCCTGCTCGCGCATCCAGTTCCAGGGGTTTCTCCCACATGTGTGGTGCCTTGCATGAGAGCTCCCAGCAGCCCTGTGCAATCGCCAATGCGTATGGCGAATGCCTCGAGAACCTCGTCGCTAGCTATGAGATTCTCGAATGCGGCGGCTCCAAGCAGATGTATGTCTGGAACCCCGCCCTCCGACGTCACCTGGGTGGCCGCCGGTGGTGCCACGGGCTCATTTGAGTCCGCAGCCTTTAACCTGTTTTCTCCGCTAGGGGTCCGCAGGGCCAGAAGTCGACCGGATGTCCAGTCGACCTCAGCAGGTCGTATGCCATAGGCACGACCAGGACCTCCGGTTCGTCAACCGAAGGGCTATCTCTCGTATATACAAAAGGATAACCATTTGCCCAATCCTGATCAGGGATATGGAGGAGAGGATGCGTCCATTCCCGCTAGGGGATACGACGACATTGATGTGCATCCATTCCCGCTAGGGGATACGATGACTTTATGTGCATCCATTCCCACTAGGGGATACGATGACTTTATGTGCATCCATTCCCGCTAGGGGATACGATGACTTGATGTGCATCCATTCCCGCTAGGGGATACGATGACCTGAGGTGTGATTTTGTTCGCGTTTCGTAGAATCGCACAATGGAGTATCGGCTTTGACCTGCTTGACACTTTAGAAAATTCAGGGGTTAAACTTCCCACTCTGAGCTGCTTCATGATCTGCGGTTGCAGCACCACTGTCAGGGTCTTGAACTCTGCCCATCGGTAGTCTTTCTCCGTAAGTGCACTTCCGTGCTCGTGTAATCGTTCTGCGTAGGTCCACTTCCATGCCATGCTGACGCTCCGTAAGTGAGTTTGCGGCTTCGTCGTGGATGCTAACGCGTCGTAGGTGCGCTTCGGAGCTTCCGCTCAGATTGGAGGACGATAATCGTGAAGTGTGCATCAGAGCTTCCGCTCAGATCGTAGGAACGTAATCGTCAGGTGCGCTTCAGAGTTTCCCCTCAGATCGTAGGATGGTAATTGCGCCCCGTAGAACCGATGAATCGACGCGTATAATGGTATCGTCGATGAAGACTTCGCTAGCACTTCGAGCTGCTCGATAGGTTGCCATCGATCGTTCGTACGTATGCGATTGATCTCGTTGAAGGTGTATCAAGGACTTCTCGGTGGTGTGGCAATCAGGCCGGTCACGAATGTATCAGGGTCGATTGACATCTGAATAGTCTCGGAATTGACTCTGCTCACGTCAATCAACTCCAATAGACGAAATACTTATTTCGAATCATCACCCCAGCGATGATAATCTGGATGGGTTCCGAGTAGTGACGCGTTGAAAAAGAGGTGTCGTAGAACCAATTAATCGACATGTGAGAGTGACGTTGATGAAGGTTCGATTCGTCTAGATCATACGTTCGTATGCGATGGATCTTGTTAAACATGTTTCGAGGTAGTGACCATAAGGGCCGGTGACGCGTTTCTCGGGATCGATTGACCCCCAAATCATCTCTGCTTCGTCACTGCCTTTGTCAATCAACTTAATTAAGGTGTACTTATCAAAGTTCGACACTTATAGGTCATGAGAGTATGTATAACGGTTGCGGTCGGTGATGTGACTCTTCGAATCGATGGACCTCCGAATCGCCTCAGAATGGTCTCAGCAGTAGTCAATTGACTCGATGTAGATTACTTATGAAGTTTCGATACTTGTAGGTCTCGAACAGTGAGGTGTTACGACGCGTTCGAATCCGTCATGTGGAGTTGGTGACACCACATTCG
Organism: Wilcoxina mikolae CBS 423.85; assembly: GCA_014904905.1. Classification (NCBI taxonomy): domain Eukaryota; kingdom Fungi; phylum Ascomycota; class Pezizomycetes; order Pezizales; family Pyronemataceae; genus Wilcoxina; species Wilcoxina mikolae. The sequence continues at coordinate 14,949 of MU122530.1, read as the reverse complement.
GGGCCAATTGACTTCACAATCGTCTCTGTGGCTGTCAATTGACTTGATTGACAGGTATACTTACCCTGATTCATTGATATAGTGATGATACTCGGTGTAGGTCGTGAATGGGGACATTTCGAGTTCTCAGGGGTGCCTATCTATCATGGCAGGTGACACGGTCTCTTTGAGATCGATTGACATCTAAATCATCTTGGAATCATCCCTACTACCGTCAATCAACTCAATTGGATAATTACTTATCTTGTATCGACAATCTAGCGATAGTTCTCGGACGCGGAGGTTACGGTGTTTTGCGACGCGTCGAAAAAGTAAAGAAATCACGAAATCCCGTGAGCGAAACGTATTGGGTGACTGATAAGCGATTATAGTGTAAGGACGTACGTCCTCGTACGGCCTCGTATGGATGGATATATGTAGATACAGTTGCAAACAGGAATAAGTGATAAAGATATCAATTGTACAGTATGTAGGTAAGATAATCGCTAGCGTGCCAAAAGCACTTCGCGAGGTGATTATATATGAAGAAGTGCACTTGGGAAGGCCAAGTGCGCTTGGGAGCCAAGTGCGCTTGAGAGCCAAGTGCACCTGGCACCGCCATTACACATAAGTGGATGTTACTGTTTGACCCCCACAAAGCTGAAAAGCTACCCTCTCACGGTCCTGACGATCATCAGATTAACTTGAATGTACCCGACGATCATGTTAAGGTGGGACCTAAATATCAACTATCACGAGAAGAAGAACGACTGCTTAAGGAATACATCGATAAGATGGTAAGAGAAGGAAAAATAAAACCGTCTATGGGACAAGCAGGATCTCCAATCCTCTTTGTGCCCAAACCAAATGGACAAGGCCTACGTCTTTGTGTCGACTATCGAAGACTTAACGATTTGACAATCAAAGACCTGACGGCTCTACCTTTGATGGATGAATTGCAAAGCAGAATGAAAGGAGCAACTTGGATTACGAAGTTGGATATGAAATCAGGATATCATTTGATTCGAATGACCAAAGGACACGAATGGAAAACGGCCTTCAGAATGAAGTTCGGATCATACGAATACACAGTTATGCCGTTCGGTCTGACCAACGCACCAGCCACTTTTCAACGGTGGATGAACGGCATCCTCCAACCATTCTTAGGAGGACTTAACGACATTACGGTCGTCTACATCGACGATGTTCTTATCGCCACCAAGGGAACACAGGAAGAACACCACGAATATGTAGGCAAGATACTTCTGGTCCTACAAGATAACAACCTCGTGGTGGAAATCGACAAATGCGAATTCGATAAGCAAGAGGTCGAATTCCTCGGATTCCTTGTCAGTGGCGAAGGACTCAAAATGGCACCTAGTCAAAGTGAAGCCATAACGAAATGGCCAATGCCTAATAACCAAAAAGAAGTTCAGGTTATTATGGGTTTGTGGAATTGTTATCGACGATTCATTAAGGGATTCGCCGGTATCGTCGCACCTATTACGGATACCCTCAAGGGCAACGGAAAGAACTTCCAGTTCGGAGATGCAGCTAAAGCAGCCTATTATAAGATTTGCATCTTATTCGCGGCAGAAAATACACCAATACTTCGACATTACGACGACGACAGACCAGCCATGGTCGAAACGGATGAATCGGACTTTGCTATGGGAGCAGTCATGTCACAGAAATTCGATGATGGCAAAGTACATCCAGTCGCCTTCATTTCGAAGAAGTTTTCGCCAGCCGAACTAAATTACCAAATATACGATAAAGAAATGCTCGCTATCGTATATGCATTTAAAACATGGAGATGTTATCTCCAAGGAGCAATACATACAACAACAGTCTTTTCCGATCATATGAACCTTCAATACTTCAAAGAAACACACACAGCTCAATCGGAGACAGGCGCGATGGGCAGAAGTATAGCAGGAATACAATTTTAAGATTGTATATCGAAAAGGAGCAGCTAATGGAAAAGCCGATGCATTATCAAGGCGCCCAGAGTTCGCCCTAAAAGAGGGAGGTACAACTTCGGCAACCTTGTTAGGACCAGATCATTGGTTAGAAGTCGGAGCGATGGATCTGGATAATGAAGATTGGGAAGAAATCAGTTTGGCAGGATTTACGGTGAGTCAGTTGACGGAGACAGTGAATGAAAGATTTAAAAAGGAAATTGGTCAGGATGAGGAGTATCAGAGGATACTACGGAAGGTTCAGGAGAAGAATCAGAATGTTGATGGAAGGTTTGGAATAGATGGAGAAGGAATGTTGTGTTGGAAAGGAAGATTATATGTACCAGACGGATTTCGGAAGGAGATACTCAATCAGGAACACGACTCACGCATCGCCGGACACTTAGGTCGCGAACGCACTTTGGAACTCATTACGAGGAATTTTTACTGGCCTAAACTCGAAGACGACGTAAGGGAATCCTGCAACAAGTGGAACTCATGCCAACGGACAAAGAAACCTCGACATGCGAAACACGGGCTATTACACCCACTTGAACTACCATCCTCACCATGGACTTATATATCGGTCGACTTCATCACTGATTTACCGGAGTCCAACCCAAATAAGAACATCATGGTAGTAGTCGACAGGTTCACCAAGATGGCACACTTCATTCCCACGGATAAACGACAATCATCCACGGTCGCAAGGTTATTTCTCAACAACGTCTGGAAATATCACGGCATGCCTCTTGACGTAGTTTCGGACCGCGACGCAGTCTTCACCGGTCATTTTCTCGCAGACTTATACCAGTTTCTTGGCATCAAACGATCAATATCTACAGCTTTTCACCCACAGACGGACGGACAAAACTAACGAATCAATCAGACCATTGAACATTACTTGCGTACGTATTGCAACTACGAGCAGTCTAACTGGAGCGAAATGTTACCTATGGCCGAATACGCATACAACAATTCGAAACATGCGTCCACGAAGATTACACACTTCTATGCCAATTATGGGTATGAGGCACACACGAATTGGCCAACGGAGGTTCAGTTTCGCAACCCCGGTTCAGAATTGTATGCACATTATATGGTCGAAGTTTATCGCCGTCTAGAACAACAGCTTGAGGAAATCAAGGAAAAAATGGGCCAGTACTACGATCGTACTCGATGCCCGGCCCCTCAGTACAAAATGGGAGATTTAGTTATGCTTAACGGAAGCAATATTCGGACGAAAAGACAGTGTCGAAAGCTCTACGATAAGATGTACGGACCGTTCAAGATCATCAAGGTCGGAGGCAACAAACGATGGTGACGACTCGAACTTCCCATTACGTGGAAAATTCACCCAGCATTCAATGTCGCTTTGCTCGAGCCGTATCGAGGTAATCCCATAGAGAGGGAGGTACCTCCAATCGAGGCTAATGATAGCGGCTGGACACCTGAGTAAATTGTCGCCAGCAGACCCACGGATAACGATCACCGAAAGCATGTCTTCCTGGTTAAATGGTCTGGATACTCTCACGACAAAAATACCTGGGAATCATGGAAATATCTTAACGACGTCACCCCCGAACTTATCACCGAATACTACACCAAGAATCCAGCGATGGAGAAGGACTCTCGGTGGAAATCTCAAAGGAGGAAATCCTTGGTACGAAAGAGAAGGAAATTATGAATTTTATTTGTTAAACTCAAACCGCGCTGAGTTACGCGGAGGTCATTATTATATTAAGAGAATTTTTATTTTTATACCCAAAGTTATTATATACGCTGTCTGAGTGGTATCTATTGTTTGAACACTTTTTATGATGGAGATTCTGTTGAGGTCACCAGAGCTAGAGAGGTAGGTACTGTTAGGGGTTTTCCCTTAGCAGGTGCCCGAGGTACGGAGGATGTCCATGGCAATCTGCGGTTGATCACCTGTCACTATGGATGGTCAACATCACACCCGCAGCTATCCTATCCTCTGAGGGACGAAGCTACGCATATCCAATACCGAGCCCGGACAAAGCGGAATGATTAACCCGCGCGACGGCAGTGCACCTTCTCGATCGAACAGCGATAGTCACGTCACTTAGCTTGCAGATTCATCAGGCCTGTACACTTAGGGTGGCATGCTACTATATACCTAGGCCCCCGATACTTAGGGACGTCATGAGTTGATGAAGCACGATCACGCCATTGCGGGGACTTACGGGTCAGCCGTGCATGATTGTTTCGACCAGAACTACTTTACCTTATCAGCAATATGGGACAGCCGGCTAGAGCGGGGTACGTCTCTACACTCTCCGGCAGGCACACGTCAGAGCTCGAGAAGCGGGACTTTACTATGGGGATAACTATACAGTCTAGGGACTCCATATGTTAACTGCGCCCCGGTAGTTCAATCTACCTATTGAGAGCTTGTGTGTGGGTCGTCATTCCTGAGTAACGGTAGTTCTTGGTTGAGCTAGTCCGACATAAGCTGTAGCCCTGAGATGGGAGTAAAAGCCAGCGAGATGGGAGTACGATACGTGGCATAGCAATGGCTGGTCTCCAATATAAGTCTATGAGGGTAAACATATCCCTGCAACCCACTATCCGATTTAACATTGAGTCGAGAGATCTAAGAGGAAGTGATGGTTCGTTGAACATGTCAGCGATCGTTGCCGAAATCTGTTTTCTGCGTTTGTATACAGACCAGAAGAAAAGCAAACGGGCTTAAAGTGGCTATGTGGCAAAACCTGGCGGCATGAGGATAACCTATGGGATGCCTCGCACTTTAGAAAGTGCCGAATGTCAAACGGAAAAGAAGCGCAACCTACTGAGATCGAGTAATCAGCCTAATGATCAGAGGCCATAGCTATCTTGGTTCAAACACTGAAATCATAGAGAGTAGACGAGTAACTCGCTCTATAAAAAGAACTGCCTTTGCACCCGCAAAGTAAAACAACAAGCTCTAGCAGCAATCCACAGTCAGAACACACCGGCGGACAAGAATCTAAAATATTATTAAGTTTTCTACTTTAAGAATATATGTCTTTACATTTTCGAGACCTTGACTCTATTGTTCTTTACGCACACGCACTTTGTGAACGAGCAGTCACTCATCACGATTTCTGGTACACACGAGGTGTTTTCTCGCACTACGACATTGCATTCGAATATTGTCACTGGTTCTACACTGGTGAACACCCATCGGCTTATTACCTCAATCCTCCTGAGAACGAAGAATAATCCTACTCTGAATTGTTACATGACGAAGACGATTTTCAGGATACCTACGACTTCTGAAAAGTAGGTGGCCTTACTTCCGACGGTGGTTCAGTCATAAGTATCCCCGTAACAGTACCTGGGCCAATTTGGTGATAATGAACACCTTGGGTACGGTGACAATCAGATTGTAGGTCAGAGAACTGTCAACAATGAGGAGGAGGAACATCTGAGTGAGAGTGGAGAGGAAGATTAAGGGCAGGATGAAGAATCGGAAGGGGGAGGGGTGGTTGGAGAGAATGAGTGAAGGTGAAAGGGGAAGGGTAGAGGAGGGTAAACTTGAGGGGGAGAACCCGCATGATATGCAGGACCAGGCAGAATGAAACTGACAGATATTTCACTATTGTATGAAGTGTGTTACAGACCACTATGAATTCTTGAATATTTCTTTGTAACTAGAGCAGGCGTAACAGGAGACTGCGGAGCGGTTCTACCTAGCCAGGGGTTTTTCGTTTCACCTTTGTTCAGTTTCATTTGTTGTGCTTGTTCATGGTTATTTGTTTGTACTTCACCGGCCATAGCCTGCGGGCTGAATGCTGTATGATGAATAAACAAATGAATAAATAGGTTTCGATAGTCATAATCACAACATATCGCCATAGGTAACTGATTATTATAGCTTCACAATGATGATTTGCTGTTAAATATTTTGATCTATAATGGACACGTGGTTTGAGCTGGGTATATTTTGTTTCATGCATTATCCCATTCTAGTGCCATTGGTTTTTTGCAATTTCAACATTAGTTTTAGTTGCAAAAATGAGACAATATATTTCGATATCCGGCTTACCATAATATCAATTTGGAAGCTGAACCTCCAAACAAGGCTTTGGTGGTGCCTTTTCGACTTTCTGTCCCTTTTCTTCCCGTGCTTTAATATCATCTATCTTGCTCTGCCACTGCTCATGTCCAGAAGGCACTTGTTTCAGTAATTGCTCGTACTTATTGACTTGTTGATAAATGAATATTAATGCTGTCAGGGTCTGGTAACTGTCTGAATTGCGCTGTTCTCAGAGTGTAAAAGGATTACCTTGCCGTTACCGCAATCATCAGCCAATAGTCCACCCTGCTCCAGGCTGCTTTCCTTGTCCACCATCAAATTAATAGCAACAATTTGGTGTTGGTGGAGCTGGGTTGTTGTTCTTAGTGGCAACAATGTCCTGTTTTCCATGGTAATTCCTAACGCTTTATACGACTCTTCCACATTCTCTCCCTGAAAATCTTTGTCATTCATTTAATCAGCCAGCCTACAAATATAATTAGCCGTATTCTACGTTAACAGTTCCTCATGGGTATTGTAGCATCTTTGACAGCGACTCTGACATCGGTGCTGCAACGTCTCTGACAAAGTCACTAACATTGGTCCAGAAGCGACTCTGCCAGAGAATCTGACATTAGGGCAGATTGCAAGTCACCAGTCTTTATAGACCTTGTTCATCGTTTCATCCTTAAGTGCTTGGGTCTCAACATCATTGCCAGTGGCTTGTTCATGTTCAGTTGCGGCCATGTTGTCGAAGTCTGCATCATTTTAATTTATATTCTCAATGTCTTCCATCTCAAAATCCAGGTCCACTTGTTCAACAGGCGTAATATATGGGGTTGAAGAAGTAGCAATTTTTGTCATCGGCAAGAGCTCTGGTTCATCGTCATCCACTTGTGCAGCTGTCGGTGCTTGCTCTTCATGATCTTCATCGTCATTGAGGTTTATGACCTTGCAGGCTATGGGAATAATCAATTGGAGAGGGTGCTCAAAGTCCTCATCGGGGTCGAGCTTAACTGCGATGGGTGTTTCCCCAAAGTTGCGCTTGATTATTATCTTTCATAAATGACATCTTTGTCAGAGTTGTCAATAGGTACAGTCACTGGTACGGTTTAGAATGTTTATCAGGCGACCACCAATCTCCGCAATTGTACATGCTGAATTCCATGTATCTGCAGTTAGTAGCCGATTTTTCTATTGGTACCAGGGGATTATGTCTCCATTCTCTGGCAGTAAATAGTGGGTGGATGCTATTTATTTATTTATTTATTTATTCATCATACAGCATGCAGCCCGCATGTTATGGCCGGTGAGGTACAAACAAATAACCAAGAACAAGCATAACAAATGACACTGAACAAAGGAAAAACGAAAAACCCCTGGCTAGGTAGCACTGCTCCGCAGCCTCCTGTCACCCCTGCTCTAGTTACAAAGAAATATTCAAGAAATCATAGTGGTCTGTAACACACTTCGTACAATAGTGAAACATATGTCAGTTTCGTTCTGCCTGGTCCTGCATATCATGCG
>MU122529.1:0-28764 GCA_014904905.1 Wilcoxina mikolae CBS 423.85 | reverse complement strand
CTTGCCCTTCTACCCTCGAAGATTCTAGAGGTCTTTATACCTCTATCCTCTCGCTCTCACAATTACTTCTATCTACGCTTTTCTCATGAGCTCCTCCAACTAATGTTCCCTTCGTACCAATGCCCTTCCTGCCCTTTATCGCTCATTCGGACCTTCCACATCTTTCCACTCAGATCTTTAACTCAGATGAATTGAACCCCTATTGACATCCGTCCTTCAGACTTCTGTGGTCCGGACCTATCGTATCCTTTCGATCTCTTTGCTTCCAGATGAATGGTAAGGATTCAATGGTGAGGGACATATGAGGCTTCGTCAGCTATGCTGCAAATGCAGGTGCTTTCGCCTCTACAGGCTCTCAACTTCATTTCCACTATCAATGGCATGAGCTGCCAGGGCATCGTCCCAATAACCACCTTTAACTTCTTATCAGTGGTATGGTTGACTGCATGACAGCTGATCTGATTTCGTTGTGTGCCAGTGTTATAGTGTATAGTTTCGATTACATCAAGGGATGGCGCTTATATTATTCCGATGTTGCTATCATCGAGTGATAGTACGTGACCCCGCTCAGATGGCATTTGGTGATGTAACGCTGGTGAGGTGTCACAATACCCCCCTCCTCATAGAGTTTGTCTGTGAACTATCATACTAATCTGCTCTTCGTTGCCTTTGGTAAATATGATATCTTGTGCCCAAAACCCAAAGTTCCTCCTGTCCTCTTTGGTAACAAATGCGACCCCTTGTATCCAAAAACCAATTCCCTTCCCTAGGTGTCTTACTAGCCAATAAAAACCCTTTGTGGGGAAAAGGTACTAACACAACCTCTTGTCCTTAGCTGCCTGGGGATTCCGCTTATGATAATCCTTTAATAACCTAATGTCATGGAAGTTCTCATAAGGTTTCTCAGTCCAATCTGCTTCGTCTGGATATCCTTTCCATTCAACCAGGTATAGCACCTTCTTTCGTTCCTTGTTATACCGGCTGCCCATAATCTCTTCACCCTCATGGCCTGTTTCGTACTCGTAGCCTTGTACATCATAAACTAGTTCATTTCCTTCGCTGGGGGCGTGTTCTGGTGCAGGTCTGATTGGAACAGTGGCTGTTCGATAGGGTTTGATGAGAGAGACATGGATATCATTATGGATTCGCAAACGCTTAGTCAATTCAAGCTTCAATGCGCTGGGTCAAAGTTCTTTAAACACCTTGAATGGACCATGTAGCTTCGCATCTAGCTTTCTAGATGGGCATCTGGTCTTAAGGTTCTTCCGATTTAGCATTCCTAGATCACCAACCGAATGCTTCGGAGGTTCCTTAGCACGCGTATCATGGTACCTCCCCATTGTCTCTTGTGCCTTTTCTAAACCTTGTCAACACAGGTCATGCACACAGGACATCCAAAGAACATTGTTCCTTGATGCCGGATTCTTTGCCTCTGCTTCCACAGGCTAATTCGTCCGAGGATCGAACCCATAATACGCAAAGAAAGTTGACATGCCAGTCATGGTGCTCAGTGAGTTCTTGTAGGAATACTCTGCCATTGGGAACATCTCAGACCAATTATCTTGTTCGTAGTTGCAGTAGTTTATCAGGTACCATTCTAACGTCTGGTTTACTCTTTCCGTTTGACCATCAGTGTGTGGATGAAATTGTGAGGACATCTTCAACTGAATATCGAGATCCTCAACCAAGGAAGACCAGAATGCAGATGTAAACCTGGAGTCTTCGTCTGATACAATGTTCGATGGCAGACCATGGAATCTCCAAACTTCTTTCAGGAAGATTTTGACCAGGTCTGTGGCTTTCTTCACGCCATCTTTTAGGGGTATGAAGTGAGACATCTTTGTGAACCTGTCACCGATAACCCAAACTGATGTACAGCCATCTGATACAGGTAAATCGATGATGCAATCGATATAGATTGAATCCCATCGACGGTATGCTAATTCGAGAGGTTGTAGGAGACCGTAGTGTGCATGACGAACTGCCTGGTTCTTCTGACATTCAGGGCATGAGCGGACATAGTCATCGACGTATTTCTCCATCTCTGGCCAAAAGAAATTCCTTTGAACCAGCTCAATTGTCTTGTCCTGTCCCATATGTCCTGCTGCCTTCAAATCATGCTTGGCTTCAAGTATTTGTTGTCATAACTGTAGATCGTCTGTGATTCACAGCCTGCCATTATAATAAACAGCTTCGTTCTCGAAAGAGATATCAGGGCTTGGACTTCCTTCCATTGCTCTAACATACTCTTTCTGCCATACAGCGCTGTTATTTGCCAGGCCTAACACTGCTTCTAATAACAAAGAATTGAAATTGACTACTGGGGTCGACCTCAACATAGCAGAAGTAATCATGATCTGTTCGCCTCGTAGCTTCGCTGCTGTCACCTGCACTGTTTCCCCCTCAGATGTTACCAACTGATCAGGTCTTAAAATACGGTGTATTGGTTGATTTTCGTTTTCTTCGATACTCCCTCCCCCCTTTTTAGGGCGGTACTCTGAACGCCTAGATAATGCGTGAGGTTTCCAAATTTGCACCGCCTGGTCAGTAGAATATCTTGAAATTATAACCAGCTAGTTCGTGTGCACAACGGACTTGTCTTCGATTCAATATCTTGGGAGTGGTTAAGTACTCAAGATTCTTGTGATGGGTAAATACACTGATTTGATGGGCTGCGCCTTCGAGATATCGTCTCCATTCTTTAAAAGCAGATACTATTGCTAGCATCTCCTGGTCGTGGATCTCATAGTTAATCTCTCCCTTATAAATCTTTCGAGAGCAGTAGGCCAAAAGGTGCAACCATCCATCAATCACTTGGGAAAGTACAGCACCGATAGCGAAGTCACTTTCGTCAGTCCCAATAACCACAGGATGTTCAGGTTCAAAGTGACGAAGGATTGGTGCCTCAGTAAAACACTTCTTTAACAAACCAAAAGCCTGTTGACACTGTGGATTTGCATTCCAATTGAACCGTTCAACAGTTTGTTTGGTAAGGTCTGACAAAGGTCTGCAGATTCTCGAAAAGTCCTTAAAGAAGCGTCTGTAGAAATTGGTAAATCCTAAGAATGTCTGAACGTCGTTGACTGAGTCTGGCGTTTCCCATTTCAGGATAATATCAACCTTGTCCTCTGCCCTGCTGACACCATCTCCCGATATAATATATCCTAGGAATTCAACTTGTTTCTGATTCCATTCGCAATTATCTGGTGCTATTGCCACATTGTTTTCCTGTAACCTATGAAAGACATCTCTTGTGAATGGTACATGCTCTTCTTCGTCTTTGGTTTATATGAGGATATCATCTATATATACCACAACTCCATGATCAATTAGATATCTTAGAATCTCGTTCATCATGTCTTGGAATGAGGCCTGCGCATTTGCCGATCCAAAGGGCAGAAACAAATATTCATAGTGTCCATATTTTGTACAAAATGCTGTTTTCTATTCGTCACCAGGCTTTATTCGAATGAGATTGTAACCAGCCTTCAGGTCAATCTTCGTAAAATGCTTTGAGCCAGTAACTCTGTCCCTTAGTTCATTCATAAGTTGTAAAGGCTACCGATTACTAATCGTAACGCGGTTGTGTCCTCTGTAATCGACACAGAACCTTAAACCCCTTCCATGAGGTATTGGGACGAAGGCAATTGGTGATCCAGCTGGCAACTTGCTGGGACGAATCTTGCCAGAGTCGAGCATTTCCTTTAGATACTTCTTGAGCACCAAAAGTTCTTTTTCAGAAAGAGCATAGATGGGACCCCATGGAGGCTATTCCTCATCCTTTAAGTCTATTGCATGGTCAAATGATCGATGTGGCGGTAGAGCATTGGCAGTTTCCCAATTATAAACTCAGTGAAAGTCTCGATACTGCCACAGAATTCGCTCAACCAAATCGATATCCATCTCACCTGCTGCATTGATAAGCATAGACCCAATTACTCTGATATATCACGGGTCAGTACTAAACTTGAGGATGCCATCGTCATATTCAATCGAGAAGCAGCTGAGTGGTGCCTATGTACAGTGCTGAAGGCAATGCTTCGATGTGAATTGGAGCTTATCACCTTCTTCAGTGATCCCTCTTGGTGCTCCATGCTTCAAGATCCACCAGTAAGGTAACATGATATCAGTTGCCGATTACATATGTCCAATTTCGAAGGATTCTTTGGTATAATGGTTTTCATACCGAAGAGTAACTGGGAAGGTATCCTGCCATCCAGCTCATTCCACAATCTCCCCATTTAAGTTCTTGACTGACTTTGGTTCAGTTCGAGTAACCAATGGAACACCAATAGTTTAGGCCCACTGTTTTGACAACATAGGTGTATCACACCATGTATCCAAAAGGACCCTAACCAGGATGTTCTTCGCCTCCTTGAATGATACAAACATGCCTAATGTGGATCTTGAACCAGTCATTGGTTCTTGGGGTAACTGCTTGGCTTTCTTGAGCCGAGGTTAAGGTGCTTCGGCCGAGGCCTTGCACTTTCACCTTTTTCGTCTAGAAAACATGATGAACTGCCTTTCGACACAGTTCCAGGCGCAATGGGTTGTGGTTCTAGTGGTAGTTAGAGCGTAGAGAAGTTTATTGTTCGAAAATGTTGTAGTCATATATTTGCACTTGGGTACTATATGACGAGCATATTTCGAGTACTGAACTGATCCTCAGGTACCCTTTTAATATAGAAAGAAATCGTTTTTTCATTAAAAACTAAACTTGAGACAGGACACTCTGTGGGTACGTATACGCGAAAGGAAAGATCACAATCCTTAACCTATGAAAACACAGTAGAAACCCAGCATCTCTCAATCGTCAATTTCCATACCATCAGAATTTACCTCATACAACCTTCCCAAAGGTGCGTGAGTTGCAGACACTGTGATCCTGTCAACCAAGCTCCTTGGTCGGACTTTGGAACTGGAGGCTGTAGTCTCCTGCTTCGGACCTTCCTCTTTATCCTTGGGTTTCTTGTTCTTCTTGCTAGGCAAAGCCTTGATGGGATTCTTACAGAAGAACCATTGATCATGTTCAGAGGATCCACAACACTTGCATTCGTTGCGTTTGGCTCTTGCCTCTACCAAACTTTTAGGAATACCCTTAAGGGCTTCGGCCTTATTAGAGTGAATAGGCTTTGGTCTCTTCTTCTCTGTTCGAGGATTCTTGGGGTCAGAACCTTTGTCCTTCTCTGGCTTCTTTTCTTGGTGCTTATCTTGCCCCTGGTGCTCATCTCTCTTCCACTTGTTTCCCTTCATGACTTGGAAGTTGTCACAATTGTGATAAGACGTATTCTTCTCTGCCAACCGATCTTCGTATGATACACCCACTCGCCTCATTAATTCGATGAAGTCTGTTTCATCATTTGGTGGTACTTCTGCAGTTGACATTCGATCCAGTATTTCCTCGTTCATTCCTTCTTTAAGGGAATGGATGTAGGAGGTTCCGCTGTGAAATACTCGAAAGTTGGGGGTTTCCATCTTCGTCAGGTAGTCCTCAATATCTCCAGTGTACTTCAGATCATTTATCTTTCGCAGGGACTTCTCTTCCTCGTGCTTATCAATGAATCTCTCTTCCATCGTACTGGTGAAAAACTTCCAGTTATCAACCTGGAAGAACTTCTTCATGTCTTCTTCGCGGTTATCGTACCAGGCTAGGGCCTTGTCTTCTAGGAGCTCTCCAACCCATATGATCTCGTCAAGATCATCATGGAATTCGTCGCGGAAGTACTGTAAATAACATTCCACTAATCAAATCCACCTTCGATAGATTTCCTTAGGGTCCTTCTTATCCCCTTTGAAGACTGGAGGCATTTTTATTTTGCCCTTCTTGGAGGATCTGGATGGTAGGCGAGGATTGGGAGATGGTGTACTATAGTGTGTGCTGCCAGAAGGAGGTAGGGGTATTTGACTTGGATTTAAACTTCCTGCATTACTTCCTCCGCTTCCGCCTCCTCCTCCACCTCCACGTCCACCTCCACGTCCACCTCCGCCTCCACCTCCACCACTTCCTCCGCTTCCACCACCACCACCCCCTCCGCCTCCTTCCTCATCTTCAGAGCCAGAGAGTCCAGATTCCGAACTAGAACCTTCTTGTGGCAGTGGGGCTCCTTTGGGATCTGGGGTAATGGCTTCTTTTACCCAATATCCTTCTCCTTTGGTACCAATACAGTAACGAAGCCGGAACACTTCATCAATTGGTTCGATATCTGCTTCTTGATGTCCAAGGACTGACCTTGCTAGGGAATTGATGGATTTCTTGGTGGTTTCATCCGATAGCCTAATTATTAGGGTCCTTGCGAATTCTCGAATCTTCTGTTCCATGTCCCTTCGAGTCTTCCTTATATCACTTTCACTCTGCTTTTTCCGCGTGTCAGCCTACTTCTTAAGTTCTGTTACTCTCTTAGCCTTCTCGTTGGCCTTTCGCCTGATACTGGTAATCTCCTCTGACTGTGTAAGTACTTGGAGAGTGAAATATGCCAGAGAGAGAGGTCCATGCTGCCGATGATGATTGTAATTGCATCCCAAGGGCCAGGCGTAGCTCCTCATATGCTTCCGATGACTGTGCTTTTGCAATAGTAATTGCAGTGCTAACATTGGCCGCAAATACCTGGGTCTAGGCGACGATGTCTGAATAATGTTCCAGTTGTGCCCTTTGTAGGTTATCGACTCCCAAGGCCACAGCATCATTGATCTCGTTTTGCCCAGATACTAGGGCTTTGTATGCTCTGACCAACTCAGGTAATGCTTCTTTAATCCTGATGTTGCTTCCTTGAGTCTGGGTAATCAATGCAACCATTCGGTTTAATTGTGTTTCGATGCTGTTAATCAAAGAGACTACCCAATCAGGGATATAATTCCGCACAATGGGTTCATAACGAACTACTTCCTTCCCTTATCGTCTTCCACTACCATCTCACTTTCCCTTCTTACCAACGACACTGCCTCACCTATCATTGGACCAGAACCAGCATCTGTCATTGCTCAGAGTATGACCCAGAATTGTCGTCGAAAGATCCTGCTGTAGAAGTTTCAAGTTCCGAAGAAGGGAGCTAAATTGAGGTTCCAATCAATAGGGAACCTAGCACCAGCCTCCTGCTGTAACTGTAACGAAGGTTCGTAGTCTGGTGAATCAGGCATTCAAAGATCTGGGAGGACAATTGTTCTAATCAGGGCAAGCAAGATGACTACCATGAGGTATGCGAGGGATTGATGCTTTCGGAGGTGTGGGCAGTATAGTGCTTCTGTTTTCGATCGATGAATGGTGACTGCTAATGCTAACTGGATATAGTCTTCTTCACGCACCAGCACACAGTGATAGCTTCCCTTAGGGAGGCAGGTCTTTTCCCAGCTGGTAATAAGATCAAAATCTGGTTCGTAATACCAGCACTCTGCCTGTGAGATGTGGCAGCCAATATCTGGAATATTAAAGTAAATAAGCGTCAAGAACCTTTGACCCCTTGGAGCGTAGAAAGATAGCTTCAACTGAAATGCTTCATTGCTAACAATATAATGTAACACCGGGAGCATCACTCCAGGTTTACCAGTACAAGTAGTATTCTAACTGCTTTCAGGCCTTGCTTGCGATGGAAGTTATAAATGTTCGCTCAGGATGTGAAAGTCACTAAAGAAAAAGATTCAAGACAAAGGTGTTTGGCTTTCCAATTCGTATATTTTTAGGGCTTGTTCTCCTAGTCAAAAAGCTTTCCCTTCTACCCTCGAAGATTCTAGACGTCTTTATACCTCTATCCTCTTGCT
Organism: Wilcoxina mikolae CBS 423.85; assembly: GCA_014904905.1. Lineage (NCBI taxonomy): Eukaryota > Fungi > Ascomycota > Pezizomycetes > Pezizales > Pyronemataceae > Wilcoxina > Wilcoxina mikolae. Next base: position 21,012 of record MU122529.1, on the reverse strand, counting down.
CTAACAATTACTTCTATCTATGCTTTTCTCATGAGCTCCTCTACCTAATGTTCCCTACGTACCAATGCACTTCCTGCCCTTCAGTGCTCTTTTGGACCTTCCGAATCTTTCCACTCAGACCTCTAACTCAGACGAATAGAGCCCCTACTGACATCAGTCCTTCGAACTTCTGTGGTCCGGATCTGTCATATCCTTTCGATCTCTTTAATTCCAGACGAATGGTATCCTTTCGATCCTGAGGGACATAAGAGGCTACCTCAGCTATGCTGCAAATGCAGGTGCTTTCTTGTCTACGGCGTCTCAACTGCCTTTGCACTATCGATGGCATGAGCTGCCAGGGCATCGTCCCAATAACCACCTTTAACTTCTTATCAGTTGTATGGTTGACCGAATGACAGCTCATCTGATTTCGTTGGGTCAGAGTAATATTCTGTGTAGTTTTGATGACGTCTAGGGATGGCGCTTGTACTATTCCGATGCGTCTATCATCGAGTGATCGTAGGTGACCCCGCTCCTATGGCCTTTGGTGATTTACAGCTTGTGAGGTGTAACATGCATGCAGAGGAAAGTATTCCTACATTCTTAACGTCGAACATCTATATCGGACTATGCCTTGCCAAAGCCCTCACATGGAGACAACTTCGGTTGTATCAAATGTTTGAAGTCTTGCGAATCGTCAGAAAAAATACAAGCTTAGGCCTTCAGCAATTTCTCGGTTTCCCTTTTCTAAGAGACATGTTTCCGCACTGGCTGGCGACAGTGATTCCTCTCAAGCAGGCAGTTCCATAGGCACAACAATCCAATGTCAGAACGCCACCCAATCATTTTCGCTGAACAATTCACTAGTTGCACACATAACTCAACTCTTGACTTCCACCCTTTCCCCTACACAGCGACATTCAAAAAATACTCCAACTGCTACGCCGAGTACAAGGTGTCATTGTACCACAGCATCCGGATGAACCTCACAGAGAGACTCAACACATCGCATTATAGACAGCCACGTATCCAGCATTACTTGCACTCCCACTCCTCTCAGCGGTCTTGAACACCTGCCTACCCCCATCCCCAATCCAGAAGCCTGCACGATCATTACAAATGCTCAGTTAATGCGAGCGAGAGAATAGAATCATAGACAAAGGCAGTGATAATTACAACCCCAGGTGGAGTCAACACATCGATCAGTGGTCTCCGGCAGTCTCAGCATCTATTCATCTGGTCACTCAGACATGACGCGTCTTGTATTTGAAATGGGCATACTCCTGGAGGTCTATATGTTGAACAGACGGCCGTTTATGACTGCAAGCAACTTGGAGATGGTAAGTAGTGCAATGCTATACGTTGCAAAAGCATTAGCTGAACCCCTATACTGGCAGATAATACAGATGTATTGTAACACCGCTATGCAGCAAAACAACATTTGGTCCATACCATTTGAGGCTTGCACAAAGAAGATTGTTAAAGAGGTATGCTGAAGCAACGGCCTACGATGTATATTACACGCTCAAACTGTTACCAGGTTCTAGCACACTCATTAAGGTTATTTCCCATTTTATTCAATCGACAAGGGACAACATAGCAGACCTGCATGATCTCCACCACTTCAAATCCGACCCAGATGATTTGGAGCTCACAGATTCCCGTCTGGCAGACAATAAGTATTGTTTTGCTGTAGCAGAGAGTGTGGAAGGGGGTGTATACTGTCCAAATCCAATGCAGAGAGAGTCGAAAGCCGCTAACAAATGGCCAGCGTGCTCTTTATTTCCTGGCGGATGCAATTACGAGGATAATCTACATCATATTTTGTTAACAGTTTAATAACCGCAGTCAGTATGGTGATGGATTTTATATTTCCATGATGGACCACAAGAACGGTCATTTACCCTCACCACTGTTTATCGTTACCTGCACAGCGTTGCACCATGCTTTCTTGGATTCGCAAAAAATGATAGGTGTTCCTGCCAAAACTTCCAAGTCAAAACTGAAACCGGACAAAGCTAGGCGCTCGAACTACTTCCAACTACAAGACCGACCGTGGTTAGAATGTATCCTGCTGCGCTGCAACGGGTGATATTTTATTAAGCTCCCCTGGCATCGCAGACAGTTATACATTCGTGATGAATATCTAGAATACACTAACAGAGAGATACCAACAGAGGGAGAATAAGAACACTCTTGCTACAGTCAACCGTCATATCCAACAGGCGGAGAACCCAACCTCTGCTATGGTCATCAGCACAGAAGCAGCGTGTGTTGATAATGTTATTCTTTATGACTATTTGACCTCCAAATCGGCTCTTGGGGTGCCTCAGATCTGAAGCACTGACCCAAACATCCTGAAAGACAACAATTGCACACATAACGAACTGCATATCAGGTGGCCAGGGGACAGCAGGAATTAAGAAGATAAAGATAAGGAATGCGACAAGAGCGATGGCATCTCCAACGCCAGTCAGTGACGACGGGCCTCAATGGATCTCAAGAGGTTTGACCTCGCAAACAGTGATGTCGATGGCTATGAGGTCGACGATTGTGACAATGCAGATGCGGATGAGGGGGAAAAAGCATCGCCAGCCGATGATGGCTTAACCCAGAATTTGGTGTGCTGAAGGCATAGTACAAGAGAGTACGAATATTGGACAGTATATTGAAGACCTAAATGAGGTCGACTATGGTGACGATGCAGATACGGATGAAGGGAAAGAAATATCCCCAGCCGAGAATGGATCAACGCAGAATTTGGTGAACCGAGGGCATAGTGCTAGAGAGTCCGAAGATTTTACAGTATATTTCAGACCAGTAAAATACAATAATGGCAAAGAAAATGCAACAGCAAGTTATGTAACCGAAGCGATGACTGAATTGTAATAAATGACAACATCTCAAAGCGAAACATATATATTATGAGAGTGCGGCATACAATTAATAGCAATAGCGCAGAGGTAAAATGTTGAAGTCGGACAAAGAAAGGCATAAACATCACCAGAACTCATGTAAACGGCTACAGCACAACTGGAGCCCGTGGGAAGAGTGCAACTCACACATCGTTCTGATGGAGCGTAAAAGTAACCGCATTCCGAATGCAAACTAAACGAAGCAATAGGCGGGGGTGGTGAGCGAGGTGGATGAGTGTCAATGGTGTAATAAACAGCGCGACACGTCGCAGTCATATGAGGAGTAGTATAATAGCTGCCACACTCTAAGAATTCAATGCAACCCATCACGTGGGAGGCAGTTGGGGTGTAATTTTGCGTCAGAGGGTATGAGGTTCCATCAGAGCGGTCAGAGCCATCAGGGACACCTGGGTGTTCCTGACGGAAACAAGGGTTATTACTGATGATACCGGGGCCCAACATCGTGAACCTTTCCTCGAAGAAGCAGAAAGAGATGTTGTTAAGCCTGAGACAGCAGTAGAGTTTGAAATAGGACTCTCCGCTTTCAATAATTAGACTAATTCAGCACAACTTCGCCTGTTCTTATGTGTGGACCATGGTTGCACTAGGGACAGGAAATGAAAGGAAACAAGATGTGATATGTTTGCAAGATTATGACGAAACAGAAAAGGAGCATTCAGAAGCAACTGCCTGGTGTACCGAATTGCTAAGGGAAAGAGATTCTGGACAGCGATAGGCAATGGGATCGGCCTTGAGAACGACTAACGTACAGCTTTTATGAAGATTCAGAACAATGATGTGATTGTGATCGATATCAAAACAAGAGGGGTATGATGATGATGAGGTTCATAAATGTTCACGACCAAAAAGACTCCCAGACAGGAGAGAGACCAGCGAGAAGGTTAAACTGGCACACTATTATTCGACTAGGGACTAGCATGGTCATCGCAGACAACCATCACGCCAATACTAAGCGGTGGGACCCATGATGCATACAACCGAGAGACAGCACAAACTGGGGGGATATCATAGACAGGCACTAAAGCAAGGGGGCTCCATCATAGATTTTCACATCGCCAATCGACAAATTGCGAAGTGGACAATTGTGGAGAAGAATCATGATACAGTCTTCTAGCACCAGGTTATTGAATGGGACATAAGCATTGGGAAGCAAGAGCAAGCATGTGGAGCACAAGTCATGGGGTGGAATCCCACTGCAATGTAGGTGGAGGATGAGAAGATAGCCGAGAAGATTTGAAAGGAATGTGAGATAGAGACGGCCCCACAAGATAATCAGGGTTGCACTGGGGATGAGTTCAAAGGTGAGGTGGAATGGTGCCAGGATGCACTGAGCAAAGTATGGGCCGCCACAGCAAAAACAAGAACAATTTGCACATGATTTAAGAGATGGTGGAACGGTGAAATTAAGGGGAAGAGAAGCATGATCAGGAGAGAAATCAGATGCAGACGAAAATCAGACCCGACAGCTCGGGTGGGAGACAAGCAACAATAGTTCATTCGACAGTTACAAGGCATGATGTGGAAGGACGACATACAGAGTCTCATCAGTACTGAGGTCTGGACCGCTGCACAGATTGTCAGCCCGTGAGTGGGACAACCTTGGAGACCCTGTCCGATAGAGAGGGAACCAAGCAAGCTCCATCACCGAAAACAAGGAGAAGCTCAGGAAAGGGACCTTTTCTCTAAACAATGACAATCATTGCTATGAACAACTGGCTGCAGGACAAACAAACTCATGGGGTGCAGAGCAAGCAGCTGAATGACCAGTGTTCCCGCAGTTGTTGACAGTTGGCCAAGGCCAACACAAGTCATTGTTCAGGCCCATCCCCCTCCTCATGAAATGCAGCAGAGCGGGAATAGTGCGACCAATCTGGGCAGCCGTCCAGATAGGTAGGCACCCAGCAGTGTGGAAACTTGGGAGTCGGCTCGTGATCCGAATGGAAGGGAAGGATAATTACTTGAAGCTCAAGTCATACAGTACAATCTCCCGGCACAGGTGAATTGGACAAGTGGTCTACAAAGGAGTTGCCGATCTGTTCTCCAAGAGGAAGAAAGAAGAGCCCTTCTAAGAGTGGGTAATCTCGGTTGAAGAAAAAGAAGGTCAGCTGAAAGCACTCCTGCCATCATGTCCGACAAAACGCACATGCTGTGGAGACCAGATGGACTGGTGGGCATCCTCCTAATAGTTATAATGGAAGCATTCCCAAGTGTGTCAAGAGAGGAGCTGATTCAGGCAATGAAGTGCCTGCAGATAGATGCAGACCTTATACAATGAACAGAAACTTATTTCTCTGATAGTACAGTGAAGATGGTGATTGAAGCTAATGTTATGCATAGCTATCCAGGGTCAGCAGGCGTCCCTCAGGGCCCTCCTGTTTGCCCAATTCTTATCCTGATATATACCGCTGGGCAGATAAAGTTGGTGAACGACAGAGTTCAAGGACTGCAAAGCCTTTGTTTAGTGGATGACCTCAGGTGGGAAGCAACCGGGAAGGATGTATACTAGGTTGTTAAGAAGCTCGAAGCCCATGCAGCGGAGAGCATTGTATGGGACAGCAGATGGGATCTCCAGTTCGAAACGGCTAAGACTGAAACGTCACTCTTCACACCCAGGCAGGGACATCAGAATCACCTTCGGCCAAAACCCACAGCCATAATGCTGGTAGGAAATGGAGTCATTCGATTCCACAGAGAAGCAACAAGGGGGCTTGGTGTGTGGATGGATGCCCACCGGACTTTCAGAGAGTACCACAACTGAGGCCTAAACAAGGCCAGGACAGCAGCACCCAGACCCTGCATACTCACAAGTGTGCCCAGTATCGTGTCAGGGTGAGTTTGTGCAGTCCAAATACCTTGCGTCCAAGCTGTGGCCCTTTATGAATGTGACCTCTGGTTGGACCAAAAGAAACTAGCAAACGATAGGACCTTCAACATCATTTTAACGGACCAGTGAGGTCGACCGAAGTTACCCGCCCCCTGACCCTGAAAGGTGTGCTTATCAGAGACTGATACCTCGTACCTGTGCCAGTGGAACTGAATTAGGAAGAACGCCGATATTCACTGAGGCTGGCAAATTCATGCGAATGAGCAATGCAGAAGAAAATGCAGGACTAGTATCTTTCATGTCTATCAATATGTACGGTGATCAAGAAACACCACCAACGCGGTTGGGAAGCAGAGACCCTTGGCGTTCCCTACGCTGATGAAATACCAGCGGTCAGGATAATCATACTGAGTGATGACGTTACAGCTATTAGTGAGACGACATGCTGGGCGAGAGAGAGAGTGGCCAGAGCCAATGCATGGTGATGGTTGTGGTAGACAAGCAGATTGCGAATGGGTGATGGGAATGTAGGAGCAGCAGAAGCAGGCAAGCACAAGGACGGGGTGGAAAATCTTCTGCAGACACCTCGGCACCGGGCCAATGCAGGTCTATGATGTGGAGATTTGGGGACTTGGACATACACCTCTGAAGTCAAGAAAGACAAGAGACATACTTCAGGAAAATAGCACAATAACGGTCGCTATCTTAATTCACCCGTAGGCAGCCATCAGGCCAGCACGGCATCTCCAGCCCGGACCTGGTCAACCACTAGCCAGATAGATCAACCGCAATGCGAGGACGCTATGTTGGCATGCAAAAGCAACGTAAATTCACCCGGATCCCATGACCAAGAGTAATTCCCGAAAATGATGAAGCAGATGGTCGAGCGAACCTGGCCAGAGCGTGCCGCTGAGCAGGCACGATAAGGGAACAAGAGGTCACCTAGGCTGCAAGAATAACCAGACGAAATACTGAGACAATCGCAAAAACACTGTGGAAGGCCGTCAGGTGTACCAAGCACTTCGGCTACAGAGTAAAGGGCAAGGCTGGGAGTAACAGACCCATCCCAATGACAGGTATAAAGCCGTTAGCTACAAGGTTCTACTGTTGAAGAGTGGGTATGACCCAGCGGAAACTTATTTGAAAATGTTTGGGCCAAACGATGTTTAGAAGTGCTGGTGGTATGGCCGTGATTGCGAAGGCGGTCCAGTGCAGAGGCGAGAGCATCATATTCGCCACTGTAACCAGTGGAAAGACCAGGAAATAATTCTCAGGAAATCAGTTCAGACGTCGACAGGCGGAAAACTAAGCAGATGCCTACATCTATTGCCCTGTAAGATAATTTCCATGGTGATGTGCTAACAGGGGTGATGAACATGTTGGGAGCAACTGACATGGGGAAGTTCCCACACAGGTGAGTGTCAGACTTTGCTTGCATCCTTGTCTTGGTTGGATGCAAGCAGCCTCAGTGACCTAGCAGACACCTAGCTTACCCCAGAGAGTGGAGAAGTTAGGTTCAGGGGTCTTTCTTTTCGTTGTCTCTTCTTTCCTTGGTTCTTACCAATCTTTGCAATTTCTTTGGCAGAAGGGGACCACAGGTAGTAGGAGGCGAGCGGTGCTATCTAACTGGCTTGCCTGCAGGCGTCTCAGATCAGGGCCCTGTCATACTCTAGGTACAGTGTATACAGTATTATTAAAACAGAAATATCTTGTTGACAACCTGGTATACATTCTACCCAGTTGCTGCCCAGCCGTGGTGATTCACAAAATAGAGGCAATCGACTCATTGAACACTCTGTTCCACTTTTACTATCAGGACCGGGCATACAGAATACATCGCAAAGAGAATTGGCATCACAGTTGAGCCCAGTGAAACTCCTTGTTCCACCGGAATTTTCTACAGGGCATTGCCTTCGTTCACCATCTCCAGCATTCTTTTAGACACAATACTATTAGTCCATCATATAAGGTTTGCATGTATCCGCTTCGCCTTTATTGCATGAATTAGCCTGACTCTCGCCACAGTTTTGAATGCTTCCTTCATGCCAATTAGGAGGACACCCACGATTTTACCTTTCCTCAATAGCATGTGCACTCTGTCTATCATGATGGCTGCAGTATCGATTCTGAACCTTCTCTTTCAGCTACCGAATTAACCCACTCTGAGAACTGCTCTTGTCTCTTACTCCTCAGACCACAGTTATGCAACTACGTTCTCGTCCGGTTTTCCCATGCAGCCAGGATGGGAGATAGTCTGGTACGACTTGAGCTTAGTGTAATGAGTATTTACTGGCTCTCGGATCATAACGGTGCCAGCCCGCTTCCATACTATGAAAGAACAAACGTTGTTGTATGGGTACATATTCGTAGATACGAATGCAAACGTGAGTAAGTGATTAAGATATCACACGACAGGTAAGATAGGTAAGAGAATTGCTGGTACGTCAAACACAATTTGCGAGGTGATTGTATATGAAGGGCGCTCAGCTGGCCACATCAGCGAAGTATGCTTGCGAGGAGTTTTTGCAACGAAGCAGATTAATCCAAGTTGGATCAAACCGGTGCTAGGTTTGCCGAGGGTTCAATTCAAATGAATTCTGTGAACCAATGCCTCGATTTTCTTGGGGAAGAATCACACCCTGATCTTTGGTGATATGGGTGTGGGATTGTGAGGGATCCGGGATGAAGTTTGAATGGCAAAGATGAATCTCGTTTAAGCTCATATGGTCTGGTATGAGATGCTGTCAGTGTTGCCGTTTACTGATTCTGTGAAAGCCGCAACACAACCGGTTCCATATTTCCTCACACAGCATTTCTCATGCATCAGGAAAATGCAATTTCCACCATGGCCTAGCACCCACCTTCCGGGATCCTCCTTGCGGCTCGGGAGGCTCCCAAACGCTCCCGAATTCTTTTACTATGCTCCGACACCGTCCATGCAGCTCCCTGTGAACCTGTGAACTTTCCACAATCGCCGAGGAGCATCTCACAGGAACTACAACTTCCTGGGAGGTCCACCAACTTTCTACTTCACCTACTCTGCTCTGCGTGCCACCTTGACGCTCTGCGTGTCACCTTGACTTTCAGCGTGCCTTCCTGACGCTCCACGTGCCTTCCTGACTCTCCGCGTCCCTCCATGACGCTCCGCGTGCCTCCCTCACGTTCTGCAGCCCTGACTGCGAATTCGCATCATATGTGACTCTGTTCGTAGATCATGCTGTCAATTCATTGCTGCTAATTCAATTATCGTCATGAGACATTTGTATAAATAGACATCTCTAGATCTCATTACATTAATATATTGTCTATATACAACAGCTGGATTTCGAGCGAACCACTGCGTGACACTCCTCTCATTCATTTGGATAAATGGCAGTGGTGGCTCCAAACCTATCGGCCATATGGGTTTTGTCTTAATATACATTCCCGTACATATCCAAATCCACATGATTATTTACAATCCATACTGAATCGTTCACTGTTGCTGCCTGTATCTCTGCGACCAAGTGGCACGGCCCTTCCATTTTCTCCACGGCCATAACATGTGGTGTTGATTACTTTACCACCCTGACAAACCAAACCACTTCTTGTGGGTGCCCTAAACGATGCTCGAAATTTGTGCCGACAACACCGGCCAACTCCAGCGGTGATGGTCCATCAACCAAGGCTTGAAGGGATGAATGGATATGAGGGTGCTGCTGTAACAGCCGGCTGCCAGTCCTCGCAATCATCCCACTAAACAGTGAGGTCCTGGTCGGTGGTGAAAAGGTGAAGAATAGAACGGGAAATATGGGGCGGCGTACGCAGAGTCCATCATCCATATTTTCACCCACGCGTACCCATATCACCTGCAGTAGCCGCCTGTGCGTCTCACCATCTTACATACCTTCAACGCTGCAGTCGAGCAGGATCAGGTTCATCTGCTGTGGATTATGAAATTCCAGAGTGTAGAAAGCGATCTTATTGTGAAGTTGTAAGGTTACGTCTTCCTTGAACTCATTTCCGTAGCCCCAGATCACACTGACTGCATCACGGCCCCAGACCTCATGCAGATTCTGCATGACAAGTGATGATAATGTCGGGATGTTGAAGGTTTCAGCTGCTTCAGCTAGTGATATCCGCATGAAAGACATTTAAGGTGCAGAAATAGTTGAAGGTTTAAACTGCTGCAGAGGATGTGCAGTGGGTGGAATCAAAGGTTCAGATTGGCCGGCAAGGATCATTTTCTGCCTGGTGTACCTGTTCATCTGCCATTTCTCTCGACCAGTCATCATGTTAAGGACTACTGCACTCTCCTCGACGTACCATCTGTACAAAGCAAGCCACCCAACAGTCTGTTCCATATAGTCCATAGCGGTGTAGTGATCATTGTGCTGAAGAAGCTGTAGCATGAAGTTGACCCCATTGCTGGTAAGGTACACTTCCTTGACGTTCAAAATGTGCAACAGTTCAGAGATCTCTGTTGAAGAATTATCAGGAGCACCCATCCTGGTGATGAACTCGCGGTAATGACGGAGGGGGTGCATTTTTGGTTTTACGAAGTAATAGAATTGCAGCGTTAGCTGCTTCCGTTAATTCAGACCTTTCCTTGAGTCCCACACCTGATCATACTTCAGGGACTTCTCCATCATGGCGTGACGAAAAGCAGCTTGGGCTGCCTGGCCTGCCCCGAAAACCTCTATCACCAGACGCCAGGCAACCTCTTGTTGGCGCTCCACTGACCAATGTGTTGCTGCTTTCTCAACCTCCAACAGGTGCCCCTGGAACTCCCGCTTTGCAGCGACAGTGACATTCGATGACCCGAACACTGCAGTCATGATGGAGTGACGTTCTCGTTCCAGTTCTTGAGTAAACTTGGTTGTCTGTCCACGGCTAGCTTGGGGACGCAGCTCGAGTTCCATGCTGTACTGATGTTCTTTAAAGAACTGACCAAACCAGGCAAACAGGTCTGTGGACGCTCCGTACAGCTCGGCTTCGAGTCGTACCATTGTTGTCACCTGCTGTTCTGCATTCCAGATAGTGCCCCGCAGATTCTCTTCATTCAGGCGCGCCTCAAATGTTCTCCACTGCTCAGTTGTGATACCATAAATCTCCCTATGAAGTTCTCTCTCTATCTTCTCCATCACCACCTCTTTAAGTTTTGCTGCCTGCGCTTGGATGTCGCTTTCTAAACGCCATGTCCGAGCCTTAGTAGCACGTTGAGGAGTGAAGATTTGGTTGCAGTTGTAAAAGCTTTCGATAGCTTCGTCGTGGTATTTCAATGAGATATCCGAGTGCGATCGCTGGCTTGCTAGTAAAGAAAATATAATTAGTACCGGAATCGTTTTCATCACCGCCGTATGAGCTGCACTTTGTGATATTGTTTTCCCTGCAACGTCGCTGGAAAGCAGGGGAGCACATAGTGCAGATAGACTCCTGAGCATTGCTCGGATTTCGTAGCCATGCCAGGATCCATTCTTGATAGCATTAAAAGGTTTAGAGAAATGCAACATGTTCGGGTAGTGTTGAACTGAGGTGAACCGGGCATGCAATTCAGTTTTCTAGCCTCGATCGGTGAGATACTCCAAAAGCCACTTGAACAGATCTTTCATGATCCCCAAATAGAGTTGGTGGAGCGCATTTGACTGCGAAAGGCGATAGACATTGCATAGAGGATAATTCCAGAAGAGATTTGAAGTCGGTTGCAGATGCAGCTGTTTGAATTCATCAAGTCGATTCTCCTCCAGGTACTCCTGATAGCGTGACATACATCGAGGCTCCCAATTGCGAAATCCTTTGCCATGGCCCATCTCAGGTCCCTTCAGTATATCACCCACAGGGCATGCTCCTCCGACTATCTTCGTGATCATAGCGATCTCCAGATGGTCCCTATTCCATGCTGATAGCAATGGGTAGCAGGTATGTTTGAAACCGTCTGCGCAATCCCAATTGTAACCATTGCCACAGATATCGACTTCTCTATGTGGTTTAAGGATGGTATGGATCGCGTGGTGCCATGAAGAGTCTATATCAGTTGTGCCTTTCAGTGGAACTGGAATGAATCCCACCAGAATCCAGGCGCGCCTTGATGCTGCACGACGAACATCTTTTTGAATATTCCCCATACTCATATATCGCTGCCAGGCGCTCTTGTTGCCAGAGAAATTCGTAAGATAGGTTTTTTCCGAGGCGTACATTTCTAGCACAATTGTCGCACCGTCGGGTAGTTGTTCCTGAGTTTCCCATCACCTCACTCCAGAGTTCATCTCACTATAGATTCAATGATCAGCCGAATAGTACAGCTGGACTGGAGCGAAATCCAGGTGCTTCGCAAACGTTAAATACCCCAAAAGAAACTGGATGCACTTGAAAATATCCCTGCAGTATATGTTGGCATATTTCCCAGGCGCCTGAAGCCAACTCTCTGCTCCCAGTCCGGAGTCGAGGTGCCTCAGCATCTCCCAGAGCTCATATACTGTCTGGAACGAAGTGGTTCAGAAATCGTCTAGGCCGCGCCGCAGATAGTTGTTTGCCCAAGTTTTGCTTTGTGCACCCAGAGTACGGGCTTGTTGATAATGGAATGCATTTGAAAATGGGTGCCACGGGTTTCAATTCAGTTTCCGGTGTTTTTCGTACAGGCTCGGGGCCTCTTCCACCACTTGCCCACCTACAGCCTTTCCATTCACTTCTGCGTGGGTGACTTTCCTCGCGGTTACAAATGTGACCTCGTGTTTCTCTAGTAGCTCGGGTATGGTAGCGCTCTCAGAGGTGTGCGTGACTAGTATGAATCCTTGGGCACTGTCAGGTTCTCCCGCATTCAATTACTTCTTGCTTTGCTCATCTCGCTACTTACTAGATGTCCAATTTGCTTCTGTTCCAAGTCAATCCATTACCTCTCACATGTCGTCAAATGCCTCTGGGTGATCGTTTCAATAATGTTGAGCAACACCAGTGGAGTTGCAGATCCGCATTCCACAGAGTGTGAATCGCAATTGTAAGAACTGGTTTGCCCGACAACTCATACTGGTAACTGTTGTTACAGTATCTCCAGTAGATTGTGGCGCGACAAGTATATGGTGAATGGTAGATGGGGTGCGACAAGTGAATGGTAGATGGGGTGCGACAAGTGTATAGTGAATGGTACATGGGGTACGATGAGTGTATGGTGAATGGTGAGGAGCACCTATTCAGGGGTAAAGAAACCTACCAAAGGTTCAAGATGCACACCCCTGCAGCGAAATGAGGCTCCGTGCAACAGGACATTCCGGCATGATAGGACTAGTCTTGAAACAGACAAACAACTATGTCACTTCACCCGACAAAATTGTTTGTACCCCACAAAGTGATTCAGTTCCCATCCCAAACCCCTGCTAAGCCTACGATTGTCGTCAGGAGCACCCAATCAAAACCTCCAGGAAGAAGTTCAGATCCACCTGTAGGTGGCGGCAGGGCTCGGATCGCATCTAATCATGCAGATCCCTTCCAATAGCAAGGCACCTGAGTGTTATAGGCGTTGGATAATCGGAGATTCCATATCTAGATAGTGTTGCAAGTTTGGATGTGTGGTAAATTTCCATTATATACCCAGAATCTGCAACCACCGACAGGGCTTTCATGCAGGTCGCCTGCTTTGTTATACGAGAGATGGACACCTGCATAAACAAGCACCTCTCTTGAAAGGCAGTAGGCTGATTTCGAGTATCAAACTTCAACAAGCAAGGCGATCGCGGGTGTTTATTTGTTTTGTTTGTTTTAACTTCAGAATCGTAGCTTAAGTTAGGTGGGCTTTGAGAAATAGCAACCAAGTTACAGGAGAGATACCCCACATTTCATCTGGTGATCAACTTGAACGTTTCTAGTAGACAATGGGTGAGGCTGTGAGAAACTGCAACCAAGTAGCAGGGGTGATACCCCACATTTCATCTAGTAATCAACTTGAACGCTCCTAGCAGACAATGGGTGACGAAAACATGTATAAAAAGTTTGTCAAACATGGCGGTATGCTAAGAGAAGTGTGGGCAAGGTCGGTGTGCATTGAGTTTTCTCGAGAGAATTGCGAGTGTATATATATGCACCTTGCCTCCCATGATTGCAGCTCGTCACACTACCTCATTCTCAGCGATTACTGCACGTACCATAAGCTTTAAGCAAAGAGCTCTGAACCGCCTAACCTCCTCTTTGTAACGACTTCTATACATCAGGTCGCAGAACAACCCCTCTAACAACCACTCTCCGACCAATCCAGGACACCTGTATCAATATTGTGGCGGTGCACCTCGACAATGACCCAACCCGAACTACCAGCTCAGGAGTAATGGGTCTCAGAGGTGGGACGGGTTTGCCTGGCATCCCTATCCCGATTATCAACCGCCCCAGCCACCGACTGAGGAACCGCAATATGAACCGCAACCACTGAACAACTGTCTTCCGTATACTGCACCACCGATGATCAGCCCTGAAGGACGGCACATGTGGAATGAGTACCGACAGACCTGGTTTCCAGATGATCAGGTTCCACCCTGACCACCTCCACCACCACCACCACAACCACCACCTTCAGCAAGCCCACCAATGCCTCTGGCGTCTGACAAAGACCAGTACACACCGCTGCATCCCCCTCCGCGGCCAGGTCCACCTGTAGCGAAAGGATCCCGGTTTACCCCACAGCACCCTCCCCCTCCACCTGGAGCTGAAGGGCCCCGGTACACCCCACATCCTCCTCCCCCTCCACCAAGACCAGCAGTTGCTCCATGCTCATGGTCCACAAACACTCCCCCACCTCTGATGCAGCCCACCTTCCCTCAACCACTCGCAGCACAGCCGGGAGCACCAGGAGCTCCAGGAATGCCGATGCATAGAATCGAAACTGCCACTTCTGAAGAGACCAGCGAGACTGAAGGGAGTGCGGCCCCTGGGCAATGGAGATGGACCAAAACGCTACCAAAACTGTCGCCGTGTACCACAGCTTCTAACATCCCCTTCGGTCAACACCGGCGGCAAATTACTCTCGGTGAATTCCACAGTCAGACACTCCCAGCCGACATTATTCCACCTGATGGAACTGGAGATGGAAAAAAGCCGCCCTCTATCATTGGGGCTAAAGTCACCACCGGGGAACTCATGGTGAAGATGGGTCAAGTTAAAAAGGGATCCAAGGAAAGCGACACGCTTGGGAGAAGCGACATCTCCAAGTCTGAGAGTCATGTTCCGCACGATTGGCTGATTCCTCGGCACCCTCAATGCGTGATTGGACCTCTCCGGTTGAGGACGAGGCGTATCGAGGGGCGCACAAGGTTAGAACTTTGAGAAGCAGCTATCTTAGATTTCATCCAGAGTTGTGAGGAGTTCCTGCACCATGACGGGTTTGATGATTCTGAGAGTATCAGGCACGACTGGATTCATCATTTCATCCGAAATCTCTCCAACCGCCTGCGAGAGACAGCCACCAGGACCGTAAAAGGTAACAAAAAAAAGGGATGTGAGGTTGTAGGATGTGCAAGGCGGAGGATAGGAGTGATGAACACCCTTCCAAACGGCCGAACATTGAAGTGGCCGATGTCCAAAACAAGTTGTTTGTGGTGCCAGTGCGCGGAGATGCCACTTCTTCTGGGTCTCTATTCAGATCATTTCAAGGACTTGAAGAATATTCCCAACTTGTGAAGTGGATCGCTAAGGCAAATCCCAAGGGCCAATTCACTCTCCAGACCATATATCCCTGCCGGTCAAATGAATAAGCTGCGTGAGACGCCGGACTTATGGTTGGTGAGGAGTTTCGTGGCGGAGTTTGGAACCAGGAAACATGGAATGGGGAGATCCAGAACTTCTGTGCAGTGGCGCCTGAAGCAGCGACTCTGCTCCTTGAGACGAACCTGTGGAATAGAGATTGGGAGGACCCACCTGAGAACGTTCTGTTAATGAAGGAGCACAAGAAAAGCAATGAAGGAGAGGCAGTAAGTTAGGAGCGCCTGAAGTGAAAAATGAAGTTCTGGGCTAACTGGAATTACTTGTAGGGAGCACCCCCACAAACACCCAAAAGTAAGTCTGCCAGAACCCCTGGTGCACAACCACCTGATACACCAAGCAAGAGGAGGGCCCCAGCCCAGCTAGATGACTACACCGATTTGCCTGTGCCACCGACCCCATATGCGCTTGCCACCCTGGTGAAGGAAATTTAGAGCACCGAAGTTCTAGACAGAGATTCACAATTCGCCAAAGAGTGGATTGATCTTCACGGTGAAGAGACAGGGCAAGTTGAGCCATGGCAAGTTTTGGATGATGCTGACATGGCCACTATCAACAATGCCTTTGGGCACGAGTGTCTTGAAGATGCAGTTGCTTTACTCGGTGCTGTGCCACGGGGAGATTCACCTGTGGATGTCATTCGAGGGCCAAAGTATACCTTGAAGCAATTTCCGGAAGAAAGGTTTCTTGCACATCAAATCTGGGCGATTTGGTTCATTGTGCCGAGATAGATCTTCGATGTGGACCTTGCTGGGGTGCTCCTGGTTGATGAAATGGGACTTGGAAAGACGTTCACCGTCTTGGCCACGGCTCTTTATGCCAAGTCAATAATGGAGGATGTGACAAATCACTATGAGAGACAACTACCGGTGCCCTTTAACGTCTCGGATAGCGAATAGTGTCAGGTGGTGGAAACGGGCTTCCTCTACCCTGAGTGCTGTCTAGAAGCAATGGTACCCTTGCACACACCCTAACCCTGTTCCTTGTTGTCTTCTCCAGTTCCTTGATGATAAGTAGACAACTGACCTCCCACCATGGAATCCGGTTCTCTGTGTGGTGCTCCAAAGTATCCAGGTGACATTCATTGGTGCAATCAATACCATCACCAAAGGGACTCCTTTTTCGGTACGTGATCTCTGTGCAGAGGACGCTGGCGATCTGACTTATGAACACCTCCACATGTGAGTTGAACATCCCGAGCAACGGTGGAACATCCATGTGATCACCTACGATACGTTCACGAGCCGGACGCAAATGAAATGGCAACAACAAAGTTCGCCAGCTTATGAACTGCCAGTGGTCGTGAGGAATCTTCGATTAGGCACACCGCTTCAAAGATCAGAAGTCCAAGGGTTGGTCCGTGGCATATGAAGCCAAAATTGGTTTCAAAGTGTAAGTTACGGCGACGCCAGCATACCACTCACTGAAGGACTGGCGAAACACTACTCGGTGGCAGTTCAGAATTCCAGATGTTCCTGACAATGAGCGAACAGCAGAAGAACATGCTCCCCAGGCTTAGTTGTTGGCAATCACCGCCCTTCAAACCGCTGTCACCAAGGGAAGTTCCTCTGCAGCTGAGCAGGAAGCCCGCTCTGTGATGACCGAAGTCGCACACCCATGCACAATCCCCCGATGGACACAGTCGTGGCTGGCTTCAGGTGCACACCTAGTTTACATCCGATGGGAGGATTTCCATCCAGTCGCACTGGAGTGGTCTCAGGAAGATCACAAGCAGCTCGAAGATGTTGTCACCCGACTCAAGAGGCAGAAGCTTTTAGGCGAGCATGAGGTTGCCTAGCGGATTCATCGCTGGCAGCTTGCTTACTTTTCGCTATCGTTGGAGCAAGAAGGTGATCGTTTTGCCGATGGGCAGTTGGAAGAAAGAGTGGGATGCCAGCAGTTTTGTGGAGAGACCGATTTTCAGATGGCTCCGAGAATCATTCCTCCCGGAGTTGATCAGCGTTTCGGCGACTATTCCTGAGATGGATGACCACCCTGGTACAGGCTCTCCTGTCCTTTCACAGCTTCCTCAGAAGGCTGTACTTTTTTGTTCTTTGCCCGGCCAGGTTCGCCATCTGGCATGGTGGATTCATCGCCATTTCAACCTTGACATCCAGGTAATTCGCATGGTCTCCGAAGATTCCACCGACAGGTGCAGCCATGTTTTGAGCGATTTCCAGAATTCCTCCTGGTGCCCCGTCTTCATTGTCACCACCATGATTGGGTGCACTGGGCTCAACCTGGTGGCTGCCAATAATGCGGTGATTCTTCAGAAGCCTTGGGTTCTCAACAAGCAGCGGCAAGCTTTTGGTAGGATATTGCGACTGGGTCAGATGCGTAAGCCTCACACCTGGCTTGTCAACACTGGTCCAAATGGCATCGAAGATAGAGTGACTGCGCTTCATATTGACAATGGTACAACTCAGCTACGTGTTTTGCATAGAGTGATGAATCATCCGATGATAAGCAAGGAGGACATCTACAACATTCTCATAACACGCATTGAGGAGACTGCCATTCGGGCTGGGATGTTGTCGCAATCGGAATAGCTGCTCGGGTGTTTCTAGGTGTGCTTGGGTTTGAGTTTTCATTGATGGGTCGTTTTGAATGTTTTTTTCATTTGCTGGGGTACATCTGGGAGTATGCTTTGTGGTTGAAAGGTTTAGGTACGCTTGGGTTTGGGATTTCATTGATGGGTCGTGTAGAATGATTTTTTTGATTTGCTGGGGTGCATCTGGGAGTATTCTTTGTGATTGTACGGAGAGTTTGGGTGGGTGTATTATTTCGGCTGTTATTGACTTTCTTTATCAAAATGGGCTAGATTTTCTGTATCTCTATTGTCTCTCATGTGTCACTAGGTCTAGATGTTAGAGAATCGATGGCTTTGGGTTGAGGTATATATCCACTTGATATCACGTGAGAAACAGAATGCAGTTGTGAAGAATTCCTGATGGTGGTGGTCGAGGGTGAGGGAGCCCAGTGGTCGAGCTGTTAGGTGAAACTTGCTTGCCCAAAACCAGCAATGTAAAACGAAGGCACGGACTGCACGGTTCGGATCGTGCTCGAAATAACAATAAATTCGATCCTAATTTCCCACTCTATCCCCAGTGCATCTACCACACACCGAGACTACGCTCTGCCGATGTTTTCAGCTTCCAAAGCGGTACTAGTAATGATTCATATGTGCGCATGGCACGCCCAAGCTTTTGCGACAGACCGAGCTCCAACTCAAAGCTTCCAGAGTATGCAACAATCTAGTGAGAAAAGTTGCTTTGGTTCGACATCTTATTAGCTAATAGTCACTCGATTTTTCCGAATGGGAGTTAGGTGTGCCCTGGAGCATCCCACTGGCAACCGCCAACATGATATGATGTTATTGTCCCTTCTGCTCCATTCCATCTCATCCCTTTTTATCATCTCTGCACACCTACAGCTTAACCCGCCTACCTTCCATTCGAATCATCACAGCACCATGTGGACTAATGCGCATATTCTATCTACCATTCAGTGAACGCTTTCCCCCACCGGATCTTGTCTGCAGGTGAATTGACTGTATCTGGATAGACACGATTTACACTACAGAAGATATTATGTGCATTCAGCTTGAGATTACGTATAGCTGCGGCACAGTACTGCATAAGTTCGATCGCTGCAGGTTCCCAATTTTGAGCAACTGAAACTGCCCAAGGTGTGCATCTCGGATTCCAATGCTGTCCCACAACACGGAATGTTACTTTGCCTCGCACGATCACGGTGGAAGTTTTATCCTGAAGCAGCACTTCCTGCAGATTGATAGAGAGGACTATCGACCGCTAACTAAGATTAGTCATTCCGGTTCGCCTATTAGAGCTTTGGTTGGTCAAACCGAGCCTGCCAACTTTGTGCTGCTCGTGCTTGAACATGTCGAGCTACTGGTAACTGAGCACCGCGCCACAAACCCCAGTCCAAACGTACAACGAAAACAAAACTGTCAATCATTTGTATGGAGCTACTCTCAAGGCAGGGTATTAGACACAACCGAGGACCATTGAAGGCAAGAGATTTCCTGCGGCAATGTTGAAGCCAAAATTGAATGCGAAGCAACTGTATCCCAACGGTAAGAACACCGGTAGCTCTCGCATATCCAGACCAAACCGTGTGGTTGGTCGGCGATGATAACAGGCGACATAGCAGATATCAGCAGCTCAGGTACTCCCGAAAACTCTGATGCAGAGCATGGGGCATGCATATAGATCAACCACGTCTGAGTCTGAATCTAGCCACCTCATATTGGTAAGCAGCCCTGAAGCCCGAATACCCGTTTGCCTTACTAACAGATCCCTGAACTCAGTGTACGGATTAGCAGCTCATGTGCTCATCAACTTCAGTGGGAATGAACAGGTTGTCCTCTTCGATGCGAACCACTGTGTCACCTTCAGTTTCCTATAAGGAAATAGAGCTTCTTCTGGTGCACCAGAGCTTTATTCAGACCACTTCTTCTGAAATCATATTGGGATATATTCTCATCACCTATGGCCTCGCAATGTCATAACCTTACCGCTTCTCGGGAGCGAGATTTGGAGCACTCAACAAGGACGGCCAGTCAAAAAGGTTCTCTACGCGTTCCCAGACATGCAAGGCCAGATGAATCGCTAATTTATATCAAGCTAACGTTCAGGGCCATCGGAATGAACTAGATGATGTCAAAGAAGACGATGATGAACACCGAGAGCATGACAACTACCACACCACCGATTCGGACTTTGATGATGACGAGCTTCTGTCAACTCATGAACGGAATAGCCGCAGTTGCAACACAGGCTTAAAAGGCCCGAATAGCGTTCGCTCAGATACCGTCCTGGGGACTGACCGACCCCAAAGAAAGAAATCCAAATCTAATCTTGGGAGCAGCGATGGTGACCATTCTCGGTTGTCGACGCGCTCACAATCACCTCAATGCACTCCGGCACAATCTCCTAGCCAAGATACAAGGTTCCTCGTGCCAGTGAACCATGCCAGATGGCGGCCTGCAAGGGGTCGGGATTCCTCAGCTGCCCCTGCACCTATTGAAGGTGCGTCGGGAACGAAGAATAACAAGGAGAGCAAGGTGCCACTCCATAATCAAGCAGCTTTCGATTCAGCAAAGGACTTTTTGAGATCTGTTCTGTATACTGAAAACCCATGGCTGGCATCTCAAGAGGACAAATTGGACATTTACGATAAGGTACGGGATGAAGCCCTTGACGCCATGAACGTGCAGCAAAGAGCTGTTGGCCCACTCAACCGCACGCAATACGTGTGGGAGCGCGCCGGTGGACCCATTGAGCACATCGATGCCCGGACACGTGGAATTGTGAGTTTCCGTAGTATTGTCCGTTTTCAAAGTTTGTTAATACTAATTATCAATGCAATACAGTAGCCGGGAAAAATCAGTGGTATGAGGGGTTGACTAGTCGCTACAGCGAGGCGTATGGTGACTTGTTACACCTCACAAGCTGTATATCACCAAGGGCCATCGGAGCAGGGTCACCTACGATCACTCGACGATAGCCGTATCGGGATAGTACAAGCGCC
>MU122528.1:0-28952 GCA_014904905.1 Wilcoxina mikolae CBS 423.85 | reverse complement strand
CAAGACACTAAAATATTATTGTTGTTTTTCTACTTCAAGAATATTTACTTTTTTGAAATATACTTTATGAATTTCCGAGATCTCGATTCTATTGTTCTTTATGCTCACACCCTTTACGAACGAGCTATCACTCCGCACGATTTCCATATTGCGAGTATCTTTATCCAGACATACGATATCGAGTACAAATATTTTCTCTGTTTCTATACCCGAGAACTTCCCTCCGAATATCACAATCTGCCTGTCGAACATTGCGAAGTTCAGTCCGACTACGACGACTCTGAAGACTACCTTCAGGATACATACAACTTCTAGAGAGTAGGCGGCCATACTTTAGCACTAAGTATCCCCGTAACAAGGAAAAGAGAATGTCGTGGACACTCAGAGATTCTTGAAAATATTCAGTCACGATGTTCCTCCGAAATGGTCTATAAAATGGCACCTGTCATTTCTTATAATCCAAGCAGGTTAATATACATCGAAATGATTTATTACCAACGCTGCTGACATTGAGCATGAATTGGAGGTAGAGTCATACAACCTGCATGACGACCAGATAATTGAAAAGCTCAGATGTACTGGAGACAATTAACATTATTCTGGGTCTGTCTGCCATCACTGGGTAAGGGTTGAAACATCTCAATATAAGGAGGGGTAGGAGCTGTCTTACAAGGCACTACAGGAATACGTACTGTACTGTATGCTTCATGTATTCAATCTGCGAGTCATCTATTTGCGACAAGAGAGTACCTTCATAATAGAATATGTTGAAGTGATGAAGAATAGCAATGGTGGAATGCTGGAAAGTGCATCGCAGCTAGTCAGGATAGTGAAACCAACTTCCAGAGGTGCATATGCAGTTATTAGTTCAGGAAATATCATAGGCACCGCTCACTTAATTCCAGAGCAGCCCATTTCATTGAAGTCAGAGAATAAAGGCCTGATAGTCAATAGTCATACAGACCTAACCACTTGGAAAAATGTTATTAAATCCCAGAGGAAGAGTTGAATACAGTTAAGAACTAGGTATAAAAGGTGTTTGGAAATATAAATAGACTTGATAAACATTACTTTGTGATGGGCAGACCTTCGAGTTGCTTGCGTCCAGCCAAGACAAAGACCCAACCAAAGTGGACATCAATGGAAAACGTTCGTATGGTGTTGTATGTGGTGGAGAGCATCCTTATTACATTGCTCAGAGCAGTATTGCAACCAAACACCAAGAACAATACAATTGTACCAGCCAGACCAAGACAACAGTATATTAGGCATCCCAAGGTGCTGTGCAGATTAATAGGTGATCGTGTGAATACCTAGCACCAAAAGATAGTTTTACATTGCCTCACATCATATTGGGGTGTACATACATGTTATGCTCCCTAACAATATTCCAGGGTCCCCAGAAACATCACCGATGACCTGGGATGAATTATATCCCTTGGCTCAGGGATTCTTTCCCGATGTTCTCAGACTTAAATAACTGAGCACATTTAACTGAAGATGGATACAGACAGATCTGATAATGTCAAGTTAACGAGAGAATACAATGACATGGCACCACAAGACAGAATGGTGATAATGTTCCCAGATTTGGAATATTAAAGGGACAATCTATGATGGCAATAACACAGATCAGTTTGAGTCCCAACCATCTCAGGCAACAGTTCGTCCCAGATTGGATCGAATGTTTGCTGAAGTTTCGAGATGCTGCTCAAACTTCGAATATATTTCCTGATATTTCAAAGACAATCAGTATTGAAGTTATCGTCTGATCAGCTTTACATTTAAGTCACAGATGTTAGCTACAAGATGAACAAAAGAGGGAGACAATCAGATAAAAACTTTCCTACTTATTGTTTGTTCATGTTGCAGGACAATATGCTGCCTTTTGAGGGTGTATGTCTTGGCAAGTATGTACTTCGATATCACCGAACAGGTTCGTGCATAGAGTGAATATCTGCCCCTTTGTTTCCAACACCGGCCCAGACCATAAAACAACTTCTGAAGACTTGTGGTATTGTATAAATATTTCATTTAATAGTAATCGCATAACAACAGTAAATTAATTTATCACGATGCAGAACAAATTACATAGCAATAATATACCTAAAAGTGGTAACCAATATCAGGTGATTACCATTTAGCAGCTGCAGAGCATTTATTAAGATCTTCAAATAACAACAGGTCATAATGAAAGTATAACAAAGCAGAAATTTGTGAAACTATAGTTCTACACATCCAATGTGGCCATTCATATTCAATACACAATGTTTTAGTACCAAATGTCCATCAATGGCTAACATCTATACTTGTTACCAAGAATCTATTCAAGAACCTCAGCAGGAACTTGATGATTGAAGTACTACATTGTTTATGTTATAATGTTCTATAGAGGGCTGTCAGTCTGTTCACAATAATATAAGAACTGGATAGCTTTCAATCCTGAACAGATGATGCAAAGTTAGAGTCAATATTTATTGACTAAGTCCTCAGATAAATGGGTTATCCAATACCAAGGATTGCGATAAGGAAACAAATTTGAATTTGTGTTAGAATAATCCCAGTAAGAGTGTTTCCATGTGTTCTGCAATTGACACACTTGATATGCCAGTATGGATGGTGGGCAGCCTCCGATCATATGTAGTTCCCCTAAAGTGCAACTTAACTGTTGTGATAATCCTACCTATATTTAACTATATACCATTATTTTTGTTCATGTTGCAATCATATCTATTTCTACAATCTAGTACAACCCAGTATATGTCCTCACTGTTCTGGTGAAATGAAAGCAAACTCTTTCAAATTGAACGATTTCTGACAACATCATTCCATCCACAAACACATAGACACACATAAGGTAGAACTGTGGTCAGACAATTGTACCTACCGGAATTTATCAATTATGTTCAGGTCCACTGTGTTCAATGCCTACTGCTGGTAGAGTTTGCAGTGAATAAAATCTCAAGAGCAACAACCAATTTATAACTTTTTTTCAGGATTCCTGATTTGATCTTCAAATAACATTTTCCCATTATTCTGTAAAACATATTTGACATATCATGAATAATAACATTGAACAAATCACAAAATGGATGAACGACTCATTCAATAATCGAATGTCCGAAATGAACATAAGCCATAGAATTCATTCTGAACAAGAAAACAAGGGCCGAAGTGAAATGCAAGTGCTTAACACAGTGGATTATGTTGGCAAGAACGCAAATAATATTTTGATTCAACTACCAAGTAAGAAGCCCAATTCAAAATAAGTTTTACCCCATCAAATCATTGAAGGGGTTAGCCTGTGCCTATACAAGGGTTGGCCACAAACCTTTGGAAGTGCATACCATTGACGAATCGATCAGGTTTGAGCGAAGCCAATTTGTACTACGACGTTCCCCCTCATACCCCACCAATACACGCCACAAACTTAAACATCAACAAGTAAGCGATATATTGTCTGTTCGGCTTGCGTTATTGTTGTTCTTGTAGCTAACTTGGTGCGCTACATGATGAATTAAAAACCAAACATACAAAATCAGAAGTAACATACCTATTCTTGAGCAAATATTCTGGGATTCAGTTCGAAGTTTGAGTTGGACCTCAAATTTTTGTCAAATCTTGAATCTACTCAGTGTTGAACACCGTCCCTGTTCGATCCCCCAAGTACTGATCTTTTCATTGCCACAACTAGCCTATAACATTAGGACTTATCATGAACCTTTCTCTTCGAACTGGTGTAACCCATTTCCCTATTAACAGAAGTAATGTAAAATGTTGCCCTGAATCATATTTAATTACCACCACCAATGGTAATCATTGATAAGGTATTGCAATGCAAACTGGAACGAATTGATAAATCACCTGAATTATGATGACAACCATAAGATGAAATTGAATGGCAAACCTGCCAACAGCGGTTTTGGGAACCTGGGACAAAGGTGGATGTGTTACATGTAATCAACAAGTTTCATAACAAACATCCAAATGATCCAGGATTAGAACTGGGTGAGGACTTGATGTTGGGGACATGCTGCGGCCATAGCGGCGTACAAGTTATAAGTAGTGAATGATTGTAAATTGAGGGATGGGATCAAATAGAAATATCATGTGCTGAGCTGAACTGACAGATGGTAAGTCAGGAAAGGAAGTTTGAAATCCCTTGATTGTGCATCAAAATGATAGAATGATTGTAACAGAATATGCTGAATGTACAGTAAAGTAAATGTAGTAGAGTTGATATCAGGAAAAAAACCAAGTCGCGCTCTGGATGCCGGAACAATTAGTGTGTATCAGACACTTCAGATCAAACCTTTTGAGCCTCGTCGTGAAGTGACACTGCACGTATATATACACAACTCCTGGTGTTGATCTTGCACCACCTGACACAGCATTCCTTACTGTTGCAGCTATCATTGCACATAATTCGTTCAGACGCAGCCATGCAGTGAGCTCACCTTTTGATCTACAACACTACTCATGTGACGCATGAGTGCAATGTACACTGTGACATAACGCAATGTTCACCGAATGCGACGTTTGTACGATGCCCTAAATTGCATTCACATCTTGGGCGACCGCCATATTGCAGTGACGTTATTGTTGACGATGGTTGATGTTAAGCTCTAATATAAGGTTTCCTGTTGTACACGTCGCCGCCAGCATGAACTACATCCTCTAAACTACTCTCTCCTCTTCCCAAACGCCATGTTACACGTCCAATCCAGCTTGAAGCACATCCTGTAAAGTATTCTCTCCATCACAGTCATCCACTGACTCCGACTCTACCTCCTCATCCTCATCCATATCTTCATCCTGCTCATTCTCGACATTATCATCATCCTCATCATCCCCATTTTCGATCTTATCATCATCCTGCAGGAGACCACAATGTCGCTGATCACAACTCCTGAGAGTGTAAATGACATCATACTCGTTGTTGCCATCATTGTCACCATCATTGTCACCATTGTTAATCCCATCCTCAGCATCAAAAGACAAACCTTTTCCTTGTTTACTCCTTGCAGATGCTTCATGCATACTGCAGATCGGACTTCCTCCTCTGGGCACTGAGCAAATGAGATGCGGATCGCAGCGATGATTGGAGTCTCAATATCCTGCTCCATAATCAGGGCTTCCATCGCGGTCTTGTTTAATACCACTCAATGACGCTTGGCCACAGGTGACATGTTATTGGCTCATTTCTCATGTAGGGTGAGGTTGTTGAGAGCCGCGCATATGGACTTGATTACCTTCTGTCTCAATGGAGATCGGAGATTATTCCATATATTCATGAGATCAGTGTAAGTCTCTGCAACATTTCAGAGTGAATACATGCATTGTGAAGGCCATACTTACCGCAGTCATTATATCTATTGAAGTAGTACTCCCTCTCGGACCTGATCCGCCGGATTTCGAGATCATCGATTTCAACCTTTGTTGGAACTAATCCTCCATTTCTTTGCCACTCATGCAGTGCGTGATTCAATACTGCACATATTGTCACAATCAGTGCCAGGGGTATCTGTTCCAAAAAGAAATTATCAAAGTGTCTCAATGCCTGCCGTGGTTGCGAAATCATTGGAAGAAATATATATTTAGAAATTGTGAAAACTCCTCCACAAGAAAGTAGCTACCTCATTGCTGGTGGTGTTAGCAATGCTACAAGTTGCAGTCAGAACTCACATGAAGTTCATTAGTACGATCGCATTGGCGTACAATGAATGTACAATTTGTAAGAATTCGGTCAATCTGTATGCTGTGCTCATCATCTTAGAAATGGTGCAAGTTGTTTAGTCTCCCTACTCCATTACAGGTCTTCTTGATCATGGGCGATCTGACTGCATTGCAACTGTTCTTGATCTAACATAAGTTAGTCAGTACGAATGCAATTTTGGGAGATACCTAACTATCTTGAGACACTCCTTCTGAAGTTTCTGGAATCTAATATTGACTCCTTCCTGCATGCATGCCTTCGGACAGGAATGCTCTACAGAGTTGGTATTGAAAACATTATGTTAGTTGGTATTTACCACTCTCAGAATTGAACAAGCTACCAGCAACTTCAGTTGGAAATGGTGTTTCGCTCAGCAGTTACTTCTCCATCATGCGACGTATTGTTTCCAGGACAGCAGTAACTCAAAGGTAACCTGGTGCAAGGAAACTTTGACATCCATATCGTTTACAGCTAACCAACCATGGTGCCCTTGCGGGAGACGATGGGATGAGTTGTTAAGACGATGATGATGGGTTTGGGCTCCGGAGGTGACTAAGGTTCATCGCTGAACGAATAGAACAGTTGGAAATGACACTGGGTGATGGTGACATCGAAATTGGGGCCTGATTCAGCGGGGGCAGAGACTATGTCAGGGGCCCATATGCGGTGGATACAATGGGTGTAGATGCTGAGGAGACCTGAGTTATCGAACCTTTGTTACGTGTGCCTCTAGCCTTCGTCCACATTCGCTTCTGCTTGTCCGACTGCAAAGTGAGTTGTCTCTTATAACCGTTATCTGTACGTAGCATTGAGGAGACAACTGCAAGAGTGGCTAGTGCTGCTTTTAGAATTGTGGATGCGGCCTTGTGCAGTGGCTTTGTTGTTCGGATCATGTCCAGAAGGCAGGAATGACAGAAAGGCCGAAGAAGAGTGCAGTTGAGATATATATACAGGGTAATACAGTTTGGAATAGGACTGACAGGTCGCTCAGCATTGCACCTGAAATATTTTCACATAAAGGGGCAGATTCAAACAATTTCGTAGTAGCTTGTCATGAACGTGTCGCGTACAATTAGTGAATCAAATACCAATAACACCAAGAAAGCCCAAACAAGACGAAAAACATCTTGGTAACATGCAAAAATGACTCCAAGCGACCAAAAGAGGATATCCTATAATCCTATCTAACCCAACCACCAAATGCTGGCCCAATCACCAAACGCGAACCTATGTGCGTCGGTATGCTAGTCTTTTGCAGCACTGTTGGACATTCCGAAAATCATCACTGAAAATGCTGACCCGTCCATGTTGGTATCTAACACAATGCCTCGAGATGTGTGACCGTCATTCCGGCCCTTGGTGCAAGCCTATTGCCACCAACTCCGATGATTTGTCAACATCCACTGACACCGACGACTCGTCAACTTCCACTGACACCGATGAAACATTACACATTGTCTCTCCTTCCACCACAACCTCGATCATTTGTGACCTCAGCTTTCAATGTTGCCTTAACTCCACTACCGCTCGCGACGCCGCCTTAAAAATATGTGCGGTCCACGTCATTCGTGCAACTCTGGCACTAATTGACTCCTCCAGCACAGTCGATGACACATCTTGGGGAGAGGCACACTCAACGTGGTGACTAGCAGTCACTTCCGGTTGTGTCGTTGCTGAGTCATTATTGCAATGAATCTGGGAGCAGGTGTCGGGCCGAAAGCCTGTTCCGAGGAACCAGGTGTTCCTTGGGGAGACGATTATGGTGGTGGTGGTGGTGGTGGTGGTGGTGCTGTAGTAGCTATTTCAATCCTTGGAGGCGCAACTGCAATTGCCTCGGGAACAGCCACAACGATAAGAGGAATGTAAGCTATAACGGAAAAGACGGTGGCCACAGAGTCGTTGCAATTGGGTCGAGTCACATTCCATAGCTGCAGCGAGGTTTCGCTGGGCATGGCAAGACATCCAAGAATACAACAGACATCTCTGGCAGGATAGAAGCCACTGACAGCACGGTGTACGGCCTTCACAGTGAGATTCTAGACTCGTGAGAGTTGCCATCTATTCGAGCTGTAGTGCACAAAGATGTCGTCCCAACAGTCATAGATATCTCGGCGGTAGCTATCAGAGTTGACAATGCAAACCCTGAAGGGGAATATCAGTGCTGTGCCGGTAGGGACGGCATTGGTGGACATCTCATCAGGTTCTCGTTCCTTCTGGAGGGGAGAGGCAATGTTGGTCGGTGGCCTTCCACGTTGGTCTGAGGGTGGCTGCAGCAGCGGTGTCCTAGGATACCAGTTATCTTTCATGGCATGGCCTTCGCCAAGTTTGGGGTTGTCTCAGTTGTCAGTGTTGTCAGAAATGTCAGAGTCAGTATTGGTAGTTAATGGTGGGTTTCTTTGTGATATTGATTCATTTGCACCTGAGTTTTATCAAAACTGTCTCGGAGAAATGACCGGAACCAACTCCACCATTCCATTTATTGTGGTTGAGACAATGCCCAATGCTTCCACATCCACTGAAATTGTGCAAAGTGCCTTGTAGTGACTGGGTCTAAATGAAGCATATCATATATCAAGTTCATGACGCCATCATCCTTGACACCGTGAATGGCATTCATCCGAATAAGACTCCGAATGTACTTAGCCATGAACTGCTTCGCGATACTATCAAGGTGGAGAGTGTCCTTAATTGCATTAGTTATGGAGGTGGTGGATGGGATCTTTTTGGATGGCCTTGCAAAGTTCAGGGCTGTATAAAAGGTATATGAGGGGTTGGTTGGGGTTGGACAGGGTTAGGGTTAATGTGTCTAAAAACAATACAGAGAATGGTAAATAGGTAAAGATGGAGCAAAAAGAGATGATGGAGAATTGAAATTGAGAGAGCATATTAGAGAGCGTACAGAAGTATATATACTGTGCAGAATAGGCCATCAATGTGCTGGAATCGTGTGGAGCGACTCGCAGATGAGTTGAAACCATTGGTGATAACAATCATCATACTTGAAAATGAGCTTTCCTGGGTGTGAGCAGTCATCAGCACTTCCCTTCCGTCTAGGAAGATGAACTGCATGTTTTATACGCCTCTGAGAGTTGTTTGAACCACTTCTTGAGCATGAGACATACTTTTCAAGTGAATGTTTGGTCAAAGCATCGAAGCCTGTCAGTTTGGGTTCCTAGCATACAGCAGTGACATCAAGTTTCAATATAATGATGCAAGGTAGTGTAACAATCAGTCGGAACCGGTCTTATGAAGTGAGGAAAGTGTTACCGGCATCTCTTGCAGTGCATAGGCCTCTCCTGGAACACATAATTCACTCTTTGCGGTGGTATCATGAACTCTGAACCCCTACCTTGTGGAACGAAATGAGTGATATCACATGTTTTCATCTGCATTTTGTATCATCCACCTGGATAAACATTAAGCAAGCAAGCAAACAATCAAGCAAATGGTCTTGCTTCAATGTGCAGAGCCATTAGGGTCAGATTAGGCTCTGGGTGTGGCTACATCATGACAAACTCTGTCTGCAGGATATTCCAGGGTCTTGGTATTTTATATACGGCTCTGAGAGTTTTGTACGCCATGCGGCTAAATTACCCCTGCTTGGTAACACTCATAACATTCTGCCAACAACATATACAGCCCTCAGATTTGCCTACACCACTTGCACCATGCCTCCCATTCGAACACAGAATCGTTTCTGCCCTGTTTGATTGAAACCTTTCAAGTCTGACCTGTGGCTCTACAAACATATCAACAGCAACCAACCTCGATAGCACGTCAAACTTCTTGAGCTGAAGAGAGACCTCAGTCCCGCCGAAGTCATTCATAAAAACTCACTGCGTTGTTTCGACAATTCGCACCATGGTTTGAATGCAAACCATGACCACTTCGATGATCCTGACGCGTTTGCTGCGTTTCACATGTTACCTTCTCCAGGACCATCCCCATTTCTCTCAAATACAAAAAGCTTTTCAAGTCCCGATCCCGGAGCCCCTCTCACTTATGTTCCGACAGACAATGTGTACAATTATAAGCACAATTATGAACAGTGTTTACACAACCCCTTCCATCTGTTTGAGAGTGAGAAGGAGTACAATTTCGCTGAACTGGTCACATCGAAAGGTATTCCCGCCTATGTCATTGATGACCTCCCTAAGAGCGACTGCAGCCTTTGAAAGTGGGTTCATGATTCTCTGAAATCAAATTTCAACCTCCACCAGAAAATCGAGCCGATGGGGTTTGGACTTGGCCTTGATTCCTGGAAGAAAGCTACGTTGCAGATGGCATGAAATGCGCAGCATCCGGATGCGATTGAGTTTTGGCACTGTGACCTAAGAGAGTATACAAAATGGCTACTCTGGTAGCCAGCATACAATGAACATCTTACAAACAAACCGATACGTTGCTTCAATGATGCTTGGCACCATGTTTGCAACGTGTTGCATACTTGAGACTGGTGGTGGGACAAGCAGGTAAGCTTATTTCATAGTATACTCTTTACAATGCTTACAATTGTTTTGACAACACTACCCATCTGTGATATGCTGGTGAAGATGATATTCATGTCTGACGGCATCTACCTCACGAAATTCTCTCGCAAAAAGATGGCATGGCCGATTTATTTGACGATCGGCAATCTATCTGCAGCCACCCGGATGAAGCACACAATGCACAGTGTGTAATTGGTCGCCCTTTTGCCTATTCCAGTACTAAGTGTGATGTTGTAACACCGGGAGTGTCACTCCAGGATTACCAGTACAAGTAGTATCCTTACTGCGTTCAGGACTTGCTAGCGATGGAAGTTATGTCAATTCCCTCAGAATGTGAAAGTCACTAAAGATAAAGATTCAAAACCAAGATGTTTGGCTGTTCAATGCGTATATTGTTAAGGCTTGTTCTCCTCGTCAAGAAGCTTGACCTTCCACCCTCTAACATTGTAGAGGTCTTTATACCTCTATCCTCTCGCTCTAACAATTATTTCTATCTACGCTTTTATCATGAGCTACTCGACCAAACCTGCACTTCACACTAATGCCCTTCCTGCCCTTCAGCGCTCTTTCAGACCTTCTGCATCATTCCACTCGGATTTCTAAATCAGACGAATAGAATCCCTACTAACATCAGTCCTTCGTACTTCTGTAGTCCGGACCTATAGTGACCTTTCGCTCTCTTTGCTTTCTGACGAATGGTATCCGTTCAATGGTAAGGGACAGAACAGGCTTCGTCAGCTACGCTGCAAACGCAGGTGGGTTCGAATCTACAGCCTATCAGCTGTCTTCGCATTATCGATGGCATGAGCTGGCAGGGCATCGTCCCAATAACTACAAGAAACTCCTTATCAGTGGTGTGGTTGACTGCATGACAGCTCATCTGATTTCGTTGGGTTCGAGTGATATTCTGTGTAGTTTCGATGACGTCCAGAGATGGCGCTTGTACTATCCCGATGCGGCTATCATCGAGTCATCGTAGCTGTCCCCGCTCTAATGGCCTTTGGTGATGAACAGCTTGTGATGTATAACAGATGTCCCCCTCAAAGAATATATGCTCAGCAGTAGCATAACTGAATGGTCACTCAGAACGTGCTGCAGCATGTATTGCGACCCCTACTCAATTCCGACTAAGAGACCCTCACCTTCTATGTTTGATATGCCGATGGCAACTGCAGGCATTGTTATTCGACACTGGCCGCATGGATCACTGATTACCCCGAGCTCCGTGACCTTCACAACATTGAGAATGGTATATGCTACTGGTATAAATGCCACATGCAGGAAATGTGTAATCTGCCCCGCCGACATGAGCAACACAACCTACGGGATCACAATATCTCTCGTATACTCTCAGGTGCAAATACACCCCAGAGCATCGCCGATCTCAAACGCAACGATGTCGATCCAGGCTTCAATATCTTATGCTATCTCGATTGTGTTAGAAGCGATCTTTCCTAGCCTGATCTACTCCACCCAATCCAAATTGGGAAGTGGAAGCACCTCCTGACAAGGCTTCATGAATTTCTCAAGCATCATAAGCGGATTGACAAGTTCAATGTTATTTGGCTCTCGGTGCGTGCATACCTTGATATGATAAAGCCCAGATGTACTTATGAGGAAGTTTCGAGTTGGAACTGAGGAGAAATTAAGACGATGACACAATTCCTTGTGGGTGTTGTACCCAAGCTCTGCGGGACCGAAGCACCTTCCAACACAGTGTTTTTGATCGTGCAGTGGAGTGCACTCATTCTCTTATTGAGTTCAATTTCTATTGGCAGCATGACTCTCACGATGATGAAACGCTAGTCCTCATACACAATCCTGTATGTCGCTTTCACGATTTGAAGGATGTGTTTAAACAATTCAGGGCTGGAAAACGACAGCCAGCAGAGGCCAATGAGAGACGAATGGAATTGTTTGCCGAGCGGGATGCCGAGTTGAATGCCGAGGAAAACAAGAAGAAAACGGCGGCCTTTCGACTGTGCATTTGCGACGCCTGGAAAGGTATTGTAGATGCAGAAATGGCCGAATACATTGAAGAGGGTAGCGATTTCAACATTCTAAAGATACATCTCATACTCCACTTTCTAATGCAGATACCACGGTACGGTTCGCTTAAACAGTGGCCGACGGGGATAGGAGAAAGTTCACACCAGAAGAAGATATACGTCGGGTTTGATGCCTCTAACAAGACGGGTGATTACTATACTCAGATAATCAACTACTACCTTCGGAGTGATACATTTGCTGTCAGAGAGGCCAATCGCGACCCATGGAACCGTAAACGAGCTCCTGCACAGACGACAGAAGTGACAGCCAAAGTAACAGCCAACATGACAGTGGAAGTGATAGTGGAACTAACCACTACCAGTAGATGTCGTTTATTGAGGGTCATATCTCCACAGCAGCACTAAGAAAAAGAGAAAGTCAAGGACTTTAAAGGCCTCTTGAAAACAATCAGTAACGACATCCACCGAAATGGTGTGTACCATGCTACCCATCGTATCTTGCACTCCAAGCAGGTTAATATCGAATCAGATGATCTCTTAAGCAGTGCTGCCGCAATTTACCATGGATTACAGGTAGAATCACGTAACATGCATGACGAGCGCAGGTTTCAGAAGCTCAGATGTACTGGTGATAAATGATGGTATTCTGGGGCTACCTGGCATCACTGGGTATGGGTTCAAACTTCGCAATGTAAGGAGTCTCGCAAGGCACTGAAGGGATATGTACCGTACCGTTTACTTCGTCTATTCAAGCTGCGAGTCCTCCATTGCCATGGCATGAATGCCTTTTCGGTAGCGAACATTAATGTTACGAAGCCTGCCAATGGTGGAATGCAGGAAAGTGCGTCGCTGCTGGGCAGGGGAGTGAAACAATCTTCCATCGGTGCATACCTAGTTATTAGTGCAGGAAATATTGGGGGTGCGGCTCACTGAGTTCCAGAGGAGCCCATTCGTCGAAGTCAGAGAATAAAGTATGGATAGTCAATAGTCATATAGACCTAGTGACCTGGAATGATATTTATTATATGCTGCAGGACGAATTGAATACAGCAGTGAAGAGGGTATAAACGGTGTTCATAGCTATCAGGTGTTTAGAACTGCAAGGTGTTAGAACTGAAAATAGACAATATGCCGTGCATAGCATCGTCATTGCAAGGCAAAGAGCTGTGTTGACAAAGAGCACCAAGCACCAATAGGCAGACCTTGAAGTTGGTTGCGTCCATTTAAGACATCGACGCAAGATCAGATATGGTGTAATATGCCATGCATACCATTGTTATTTCAATGCCTAGAGCAGTGTTGCCACCGAGCACCAAGCACCGATCATCAGACCTTCAAGTTGCTTGTGTCCAGCCAAGCCATGGACGCAAGCAAAGTTATGTTGTAACATGCCATGCATAGCATCGTTATTGCAATGCCCAGAGCAGTGTTGCTACAAAGCACCAAGCACCATGCAATTCACCGGGCAAACGAAAAACACAGCAACTTTAGCGTCCCAAGGCGCTGTACAGAGTGACATGCGACCGTGTGAATACCTAGCGCCAGCAAATGTTTTGGCGGTGCATAACATCCTATCATCGCGGACGTACATGTTGCCCTGCCTTCTGACATTCCAGGTGCACCTAGCGCACTACCGACGTCCGGGCATGATGAATACGCCTGGGCACAGGGGTCTATTGTTTCATCATCGTGAGTGTTATACTAGCAATAGAAATAGAACTCAATAAGGCTGCGAGAGCGCTCAACTGCACGATTAAAAACACTGTGCTGAGAGGGACTTGGGTCCCTCAGAGCATTGCATACGACACCAACAAGGAATCTTGTCACGGACTAGATTTCTCCTTCGTTTCAACGTGAAACCTCCTCATATGCACATCTGGGCTTCGTTATATCAAGGTATGGAGGCACCAAGAGCCAAAAATCATTGAACCTGTCAAGCAGCTTATGCTGCTTAAGAAATTTGTGAAGCCATGTCAGGAGGTGCTTCAACATCCTAATTGAATCGTGTGAAGTAGATCCCGCTCGGGATGATCACTTGTAACGCAATCGAGATGCCATATTATGTTGAAACCGTGATTGACATCGTGGCATTTTAGATAGGTGATGCTCGGGGGTGTATTTGAATTTGACAGAATACAATAGAAAATATGATCTCAGAGGTTGGGTCGCTCATATCAGTAACGGCGTAGATTACCCATTTCCGGCAATGGGTATTCGTACCAGTAGCTTACACCATTCTAGATTTTGTAATGATCACATAGCTCGGGATAATCGGCCATCTATGCATCCAGTGTAGAATAAACATGCCTGACATTGCCAACGGCACAGCAGGAATAGAAGGTGCGAGTCTCCAAGTCGTATTTCAGTAGGTGTTGCAACACATACAGCTGCACGTTCTGAGTGACCATTCGGGTATGCTATCTCTGAGTATTTCTTCTTTTGAAAGGGGCATGGTTCATCTTTACTGGAATGGGTAAAAGGGCAACAAACAACACGCTGTGCTTTGTGTGCTTCATCTGTGCTGCTGCGGGTAGGTTGCCGATTGTCATTTATATCGGCTATGCCTTCTTGTCGCCAGAGAAGTTCGTAAGATGGGTGCCGTCAGACATGAATTGAATTGGCACCAGCGTATCACTGACGTGTCGTGTTGTGTACACAATTGTGAGCATTGTAAAGATTACACTATGGAATAAGCTTACCTGCTTGTCCCACCACCAGTCTCCAGTATGCATCACGTTGAAAACACAGTGCCCAGTATCATTGAAGCAACATATCGGTGTGTATATAAGATGTTCCTCGTATGCTGGCTACTGCAGTAGCCATTTTGCACATTCTATAAAATCTTGGTGTCAAACTCAATTGCATCAGGATGCTGTGCATTCTATGCCATCTGCAACATATATCTCTTCCAAGAGTCATGGCCAAGTCCGTCCTCTATCGCATCGATCTTCTGGCGGGGGTTGCAATTTGATTTCAGAGAATCTCTCACATACTCTTTGAGGCCGCAGTTGCTCATCAGGAAGTTGTCGATAACGTTGGTGGGAAGACCTTTCGATGTGCCAAGCTCAGTGACATTGAACTCCTCCTCACACCCCAACAGATGGAAAGGGTTGTGTAAGCGTTGCTCAAAATTTTGCTCAGCATTGTACTCATCGTCGGTCGGGACGTAAGCAACAAGGGGTGCCGGATCGGGATATGAAAAGCTTTTTGTATTTGAGTCAAATCTGGATGGTTGTGGAGAAGGTGACGTGTGCAACGCTGGAAATGCGTCAGGATCATCAACATAGTCATTGTTTGCATGGAAACCACTGTGCGAATCGTCGAAACAACACTGAGAGTATTTACGAATGAGTTCGGTGGTCCTGGAGTCTGTCTTCACCTAAAGAAGTTTGACGCGATATCAAGGTTGGTCGCTGTCGATATCTTTTCATGGCCACAGGTTAGACTTGTAAGGTTTCAAACAAATAGGGCAGAAACAATTGGGAGTTCAAATGGGAGCGATGGAGCAAGCAGTGTAGACAATGCTGATGGCTGTATATGCTGTTGGCAGAAGGTTATGAGTGTTGCCAAGCAGGGGAAATGGTCCTAATGGAGCCGCATGGCGTACAAAACTTACAGAGCTGTATATTTAATGCCAAGACCCTGGAATATCTTCCAGACAGAGTTTGTCACAATGTAGCCACGCCCAGAGCCTTATTTGATACTAATCATAATGAAAATATAAGAAAGAATCTAAGGACTTGCTTGTTTCCTTGCTTTATTGATGTTTGACCAGGTGAATAATACGAAACGCGGACAAAAACATGTGATATCACTCGTTTCATGTGCCAAGACACAAGT
Source organism: Wilcoxina mikolae CBS 423.85 (assembly GCA_014904905.1). Classification (NCBI taxonomy): domain Eukaryota; kingdom Fungi; phylum Ascomycota; class Pezizomycetes; order Pezizales; family Pyronemataceae; genus Wilcoxina; species Wilcoxina mikolae. The sequence goes on along the minus strand of MU122528.1, from coordinate 12,897 downwards.
TCCGTGTTCATGACACCACTGCGCCGAGTGAATTGGTGGTGCCAGGAGAGACCTATGAACCGCCAGAGATGCCGGTGACACTTCACTAACTTCATGTAGCAGGTTCCGACTGATTGTTTTACCACACTTTATTACTATGTTGGAACTTGATGTTACTGCCGTGTGTAAGGAATCCAAACTGTCAGACTTTGACACTTTGATCCAGCATTCGCATGACAAGTGTGTTTCACGCCCAAGAAATGGTTCAAACAACTCTCAGAGTCGTATAAATCATGCAGTTCATCTTTCAGGCCGGAAGGGAAGTGCTGATGACACCTCACACCGAGGAAAGATCCTTTAAAAGTAAGATGTTTGATATCACCAATGGTTTCAACTCTTCGGCGAACCGCTCTACACGATTCGAGCACCTTGATGGCCCATTCTGCACTATATATATAGTGCTGTACACTTCCTCCATTTCAATTCTTCTATATCATCTCTATCTCCCCCATCATTATCTATTTGCTGTGACCAATCTCAACATCATTTTTAGACACATTAACCCTAACCCTGACCAATCCTGACCGACCCCTCATACACCACACATACAGCCCCGAAAATTGCAATGCCACCCAAAAAGATCCCATCCACCCCTTCTAAAACCGCTGCAATTAAGGACATTCTCCACCTTGAAGGTTTCGCGAAGCAGTTCCTTCCCAAGCACATCCGGAGACTTATTCAGATGTATGCCATTCACGGTGTGAAGGCTGATGGTGCGATTGACTTGATGTATGATATCGTTTATTTGGACCCTGTCACTACAATGCACATTGCACAGTTTCAGGGAATGTGGAAGCATTGGACATCGACTCAACCACGATACACTGAATGGTAGGGTGGGTTCGGGGCATCATTCCGAAAAGGTTTCGATAAAACTCAGGTGCAGAAGAACCGATATCTCAAAGAAAACGCTCCATTACCTACAAACACCCATACCAACCCAGACACGGACAACTCCGTTAACTGTGGCAATTCCAATCGTGGCAAAAGCGATGTCAATAATGACACCTGGTATCCCTGGACACATAAGTTGCAGCATCCCTCCCACAAAGGTTCAACACCTCCGACCATCATGGCTTCTGCCCTGCAGAAGAAGCGCAAAGTCGATGACATCTCTCCCAATACCATCCCTACCAGCCCAACCCTTATATTCGCCTTCAGGGTTTGCATTGTCGAGCCTGAAAGCTACGGTCCAGAAAGCTATGACTGTTTGGACAATATCTTCGTACACCACATCTCAAATAGATGGCATCCCTCACAAGTCGAGAAGCTCACCGCGATGGCCTTACACTGTGCTGTGTGTGGCCTATGTCCTGCCAGAAAGGTTAGTTGTATTCTTGGGTGTCGAGTCATGCCCGGCGAAACGTCTCTGCAGCCATGTAATGCGACTCCGCTGAATAGCAACGACTCTGTGGCCACCTTTTTTCCCGTTACAGCTTACAACCATCTCATTGTTGTGGCTGTTCTCAAGGCAATTTCAGTTGCACCTCCAAGGATTGCAAGAGCTACTCCACCACCACCACCACCACCACCACCACCACCACCACCACCACCACCACGATGGTCTGCCCCAGGAACACCTGGTTCCTTCAAACAGGCTGAGAGCCTGACACCTGCTCCCAGGTTCATTGCAATAACTGACTCGGCAATAAACGACTCGGCAATGACACACTCGGTGGTGACTGCTACTCACTATGTCAAGTGTGCCTCACTCCAAGATGTTTCATCGTCTGTGCTGGAGGAGTCAATGAGTGCAAGAGTTGCACGAATGGAGGAGATAGCTCAAAATGTTGAGGCGATTTCACCAGTGGCGGTGGAGTTACTGCAACAGTGGGAGGCAAGGTCGCAAATGGCAAAGGTTTTGGGCAAGTAGGAGACAATGGGTGATGTTTCGTTGGTATCGATGGGTGTTGATGAGTTGTCAGAGTTGGTTGCTATTGGCACTCACCAAGATGTCAATGCCGGTTTGAGCTTCACACAGCTCGAGGCCTCGTGTTTGTCTCCACCATGTGGTCAGCAATTTGAGTGATGGTTTTCGGTATGTCCAAGAGTACGGTGAATGACTGGTATACTGAAACATGTGTTAGGTTCGCGTTTGGGGGTTGGGTTAGATTGGGTCTTTGTATATCTTCTTTGGGTCGGGTGGAGTCGTTTTTGAATTTTACATAGTTGTTTTTTGTCTCATTTGGGTTTTCTTGGCATTAATGGTATTTGAATAACTAATCATATGCGACACTTTCGTGACAAGCTAATATGACATTGTGTTTATCTGCCCATTTATGTGAACACATTTCAGGTGCAATGCTCAGCGATGTGTCAGTCCTTTTCAACACTGCATTACCCTTCGTCTACATTGCAACTGCACTCATGTTATGCCTTTCTGTCATTCCTGCCTTCTGAAAATGACCCAAACAACACAGCCACTGCACAAGGCTGTATCCTCAATTCCAAAAGCCGTACCGGCCAGTCATGCAGTTGTTTACTCATTGCCAGCTTACGGTCACAAGTCGAAACTCACTTCACAGTCTGTCAATCAGAAGCGAAAGCGGACAGATGCTACAGCCTCACGTATCGAAGGTTTGATTTCCACTACCCAGGTCTCCTCAGTTTCTACACCCATTGTATCCACAGCAAATCCAGCCCTGACACAGTCTCTGCCACCCCCGAAACAAGCATCCGCCTCCGCAGAATCAACCCTCCATTTCGATTTCACCGGCACCCAGTGTTATTTCCAACATCACTATTCGTTCAGCGACGAACCTTTGTCACCTCCAGAGTCCACACCAAACAACATCGGCTTCACAACTCATCACATTGTTTCCGCCGAGGACACCATTGTCGGTCAGCAGTAAATGATAGGGCAGTCGAAATCTCCTGGCACCAGGTGACATTCCAGTTGCTGCTGTACTGGAGACAATACGTCACATGATGGAAAAGCAACTGCTGAGCGAGACACCATTTCCAACTGAAGCTTGGTTTCTGCTGGTAGCTCATACAATTCCGAGAAGAGTGGTAGATACCGACTGACATATATAATACAACGTCTGTAGAGCATTCCTGTCCGAAGGCATCCAGCCAGTAAGGAGTCAATATTAGCTTCCAGAAACCTCAGAAGGAGTGTCTCAAGATAGTTAGATATCTCTGAGAATTTCAATCGCACTGACTAACGTATGTTAGATCAAGAACATTTTCAATGAAATCAGATCACACATGATCCAGAAGGCCCATGAGTGTGTAGGGAGACTATACAACCTGCTCCGTTTCGAAGATGATGCGCGCCGCATACAAATTGACCTAATTCTTTCAGATCTTCATACATTGTACGCCAATGTGATCGTACGAATGTACCTGATCTGAGTTCTGTCTACAACTTGTAGCGTCGCTAACACCCCAGGAATGAGCTAGCTACTTTCTTGCGGAGGAGATTCCACGAGTTCTATATGTATATTTCTATCAACGAATTCGCAAACGTGGCAGACATTTGGAGGCCTTCCATGAATGGATTCGGGAACAGACACCCCTGGCACTGATTGTGTTAACATGTACGGCATTGCATCACGCACTGACAGAGTGGCAAAGACATGGAGGTTTGGTTGCAACAAATATTGAAATTGAAGACCTCGAAATCCGAAGCAACAGGCCCGACGGGGAGTCCTACTTCAATCGAGATAATAACGGGAGTAAGTATGGCCTTGACATTACATGTGATGGATCTAACATTTATTTTGCAGTGACTTACACTGATCTCATGAATATATGGAACGATCTGACATCTCCATTGAGACAGAAGGTAATCAAGTCCAGAAGGGCGGCTCTGAACAACCGCATTCTACATGAGAAAGGAGCCAATAACATGTCACCTGCGGCCAAGCCTCATCGAGTGGTATTAAACAAGGCCGCGATGGAAGCCCTAATAATGGAGCCGGATATTGAGACTCGGATCGTTTTTATAATCTGCCTTCCTGTAGCTAATGATTTGTCTTTGGATGCTGAGGATGGTATTGACCATGTCAATTATGATGGTGACCATGATTGTGACAACGAGCATAATAACATTCACACTGCCAGGAGAAGTGCTGAGCGACATCGTGGTCTCCAGCTTGATGCTGATAATGTTGAGAATGAGGAGAATGAGCATGATAATAATGTCGAGAATCAGCAGGATGCAGATGAGGATGAGGATAAGGATGTAGATTCGAAGTTGGTGGATGACTGCGATGATGAAAATAGTTAACAGGATGAACATCATGCTAGCTGCGACGTGTAGCATGGGGTTTGGAACGAGGAGAGAGTAGTTTAGAGAATGAACATCATGCTCGCTGCGACGAGTAGCATGGCGTTTGCGACGAGCAGAGAGCGGTTTAGAGAATATACTTAATTCTGGCTACTACATGTAGAACGGGAAACTGTATATATTAGAGCTTCATATCAAACATTGTGAACTGAAACATCATTGCACTGAATCCATTGTCCGAGATATGACTGCAATTTAGCGCATCGTATAAACGTCGCATGCCGTAAACATTGCATTATGTTATAGTGTACATTGCAATGATATGTTACATGAGTACTGTTGTGGATCAAAAGGTAAGCACACTGTATGGCTGTGTCATAAGAATTATGTGCATTGTGTAGCTATGACTGTACGGAATGCTGTGTCAGGAGGTGCAAGCACAACGCCAGGGGTTGTGTATACGCGTATGCAGTGTCACTTAATGACCTGGCTCAAAAGGTTTCGTCTGAAGCGTCTGATACGTCCTAAATGTTCCAGCGTCCAGAGCGTGACTTGGTTTGTTTCCCGATGAGAAAGGGATTATTGATGCAGAAATGGCCCAATACATTGAAGAGGTTATTCATATTAACTTTCCCATGATACATCTCATGAAGCAATTACGAGAGCAAATACAACGGTACAGTTCACGTAAACAGTGGTCGATAGAGATCATTGAAAGTTCTCACATGAAGCAGATTAAGGAAGGGTTTAATGCCTCCAACAAGACTGGTGATTACAATACCCAGATGATTGACTGCAACCTTCGAAGTGATGCATTTGCTGTCCGAATGGCCAACTGCGATGCATGGAAACCTAAAGTAGCTACTCTACAGATGACCACAGAAGTGACCAAGTATGTGACAATAGAAGTTACGGTGGAAGTTAGGACAGAAGTTATGGCGGAAGTTACAGGTAGCGGCAACCACTGTTGATAGACATCTGTTATTGAGGTTCATATCTCCGTAGCAGCACAAAGGAAAAGAGAAAGTCAAGCACTTTCAACGCCTTCTGAAGACAACCAGTGACGACGTCCTCTGAAATAGTCAATACGATACCACCTGCCGTTTATTACACGCAATGCACGTAAATATTGATACTGATGATTTCTTAAGCAGTGGTGCCGCAATTTACCATGGATTGGAGGTAGAATCACACAACATGCATGACAAGTGCATTTTTTAGAAGCTTAGATGTACTGGAGATGAACAATGGTATTCTGGGGCTGCCCACCATTTCTGGGTATGGGTTCATACTTCGCAAGGTAAGGAGGGGATGGAGTTGTCTCCCAAGGCACTGCAGGGACTCGTCCCGTACCGTATGCTTCGCCTATTGAAGCTGCCATTCATCCATACACTTGGGACAAATATCTTTTGGCTAGCATACCTTGAAGAGACAAATCCTGCCAATGGTGGAATGCCGGAATATGCATTGCAGCTAGTCAGGGTATTTTAACCATCTTCCAGAGGTGCATATGCAGTTATTAGTACAGGAAATATTGCGGGTGCAGCTCACTAAATTCCAGAGGAGCCCATTTCCTTGAAGTCAGAGAACAAAGTATGGATAGTCAATAGTCATATAGTCCTGGCAACTTGAAACGATGTTTATTATATGCTGGAGAACGAGTTAAACACAGCGGTGAAGGGGATATAAACGGTATTTCAAACTGTAAATCAACTTAATAAACATTACTTTGCCACCAAGCACAAAGCACCAATATGCCACCAAGCACCAACCACCATTAGGCAGACCTTCAAGTGGCTTGCGTCCAGCCAAGACATGGATGAAACAAACTTATGATATAATATGCCATGCGTAGAATCGTCATAACAATGCCCCGAGCAGTGTGGCCACCGAGCACCAAGCACCATGCACTTGAACCGCCCAGACGAAGGACACAGTATATTTACTGTCCCAAGACACTATGCAAAGTGATATGCGACTGGGTCAATACTTAGCGCCAGGGGACATGTTAGCAGTTCCTCACATTGTATCGTCGCAGATGTATATCATACCATTCTTTCCGATGTTCCAGGGGCTTCTGGGGCACCAACATCCAGGCATGACTAATATTTCCGGGCGGAGTGATGTTTTCATGATAGAAGGAATTAGTGGCAAGGGTAATAAGATAAGTTGACATTGGGAGGTATGTATATATAGCGATGAGCTTAGAGGAGGATTGTTTTGGTTTTCACATGTTTTCATGTATACAAATTAATACAATACACTTGGATACCATGACTGTTCATCTAATTGATTCTGTCAAATGTGGGATCTTATTAATTACAGTAATTGTGAATATTAAAGTTGATGTCAATATACCCCCTAGAATATTAATCATGATTCATGATACCAATTATCCCAATCAACTTGCACTTACAGAATGTGTTCAAATAATATTTCTGTAAATCATCTGAATGTCATTCTTCTTTTCATTAGTTCATATCTTCTGTTAACCATGTATTACAAAATATTAAACAGACCTAAGTCAAGTCTGGTGCTTTCAAAGCGACTATCAATTGATTGAATAGCACAAGCATATCAAAGATCATTGTGGCTATGATCGTTATCTCTCACATCTTTACAATTGATTCTGTGCGGGTTATATATTGTTACATATCAAAAATCAGTAATAAAGCAACATCTATCAGGAGATAATATCTGATGTCATGAGATGAATAAAAATGAATTGACAATTACAATGAGGTTTATGTGAGCAGCTGTTTTTATAGTTGAAAATCGACATAAATGATTAAGTACAAATTTCAAATGATTGTGGTACTAAGCTGATCATTTCAGTTCAATTACATTTTAAACAAATGACTATATGATGGGCTGAAATCTTACTATAGACAAGCTGCCAAATTATTTTATATATATATACATGTGTGCATATGCAAGGTCACCATGACACATTCTCCTTGGTCTACCGGTGGTACATACCTGCCAAGATCATCATCATTGGATGACATTATGTCCAATGATCCAGAAAATATGAAATCCAAAGAATGAAGCTCAATTAAGTTGTTGAGTTTCACTATAATCACAAAGTATAATATGCATAACAAATGTTGAGTCGTCACTCTTTCGCCTGCCAGGGCATGATTTGCAGTGTTTTCGATATTAAATGAGTAGCTTCAGACAAATGGACAAACTAACAAGAAATCAATGTTTTTCCACAACCACACCATGAACAATGAAGGTGTTTCAAATTGGAGACCAGGAGGTGAAAGAGAAACTCATTGCAAATCTTTTATATATATATTTCTTTAGCATTAGAACTAAACTCATGAACTCAATTGAAAACTTGAAAACTAATCTTTATGACTAATATATAGTGGCATATCTAGGTATCCTATGGTAAATACGAAGTAATTAATATATTGAGGTGTATACACTATATCTCATAGTATACTGTGGATGGTCTAGATAAATACCTGTAAATATACATAGGTGTATAATGAGTGAGAACTATATGGTGCTAGATACCTAGCAGTAAATATATCTTGACACATATACTATAGTAGATTCACTGCCAGAAATAAAGTAGCAGGTATACTATGACCATTTGTACATAGTGGCTGATGTACATACACAGTGAGACAGTGGCCGATCCAGATATATATCAGCAGTTACACTTTAATACATATCAGCCAATCCAAATATTTAGTAAATCATACCCTCTAGCAGATATATAGTTGCTATTCCTCATTCATAGTTGTGGGCACACATTGTCTAATAGGTAGCAGCAAATATACAGTGACTGATACCAATAGGCAGCAACAGATATACAGTGGCTGATACTGATTCACTGTAAATGTAGCTAATATGCTATGATAGATATATATGATAGAGCATTCAAATACATGGTAACGAATATATGTTAGTAGTAATACAGTGGTGAATATATAGTTTTGGATTACAATATACTGCAGCAGATATATGGCAGAAGATAGATTATTGCAGATTTACTAACTGATACCATATGGTGGATCCATATACTCAGCAGTGTGTATATATTCATAGATACTCTGTGGTAGATTCTGATACACAGTGCGAGATTACTAGAAGTAGATATATAGTGGCTGATATGAATATACAGCAGCAGACACACAGTATTGAATATGTAGTGTGTGATATACTACATGATGCATATACAGTAGCCTGGACTTATAAACTGCATAAATATACTGGCAGATGCTAATATATGGTATTAAATATTCAGTGGCAAATATAATAATCGTAACGACATTGATGCGATCATGCAATGTCCAAACGAAGCATTCTCATTGGTTCCATCAAAAGTAAGGATATAGATATGATCAGACAATGTCTATACAAAGTATTGTCATTGGTTTGTTCACAGTATATTCCATTTAAAAGAATGTTGGTACCCCGCACAATCCACCAGTATTGCTCAGAGAATTTAGACTTTGGTATGTTGAATATGCAGCGTTACACTGCACATACTTTGGTGGTCTCCGATTGTACATATTTTCAATACTCAGTAACTAGCTTTCAAATGTGACCGATTTTCTTCAAAAACACAGGTTTGTATGAGAAAGACAGAATGTGTTTTAGAGCAATTATGAATCTGAGACCGCCAAAAGATATACCTTGTAAAGCGGCATATTTTACTTATCAAACTCGAAAGTCCCTGATCTATACTCATAGACTTAATGCAATAGTTCATTTGAACATTTGTTGTCCTTTGATCAAGTAAAGTTGATGTCACACAGATAGAGTTAGCAATGGTTCTTGAACCTGGAGTAAATTTTCGGTTGCAAATCTGTAATCAATTGTTAAACCGATGTGTTTTGAAGCAGACCGTGGTTGCATTTCACAGGTCCTTCAACTTTCGCTTCAATTTAGTATATGAGTTCTCATGCTATTGCAACATAATATATACATGAAATGTTCAGCTTTATGCTCTGTTCAATGTTTTCTTCCCCCTATGAAATCATATTAATATTTGTTGAGTCACTGTGAAATAAAACCGATAATCGTATCACGATCACCGGTTGCCTAATGCCATACAATGAATATTGATCGTATCACAATTCTGAGTACGTGAGGTATGAATGATTATGAAACTAGATATTTCATAAATAGATAATGTCGTGATACACTTGGAACTCAGATACTTTTTATGAGTAAAAAATATAGACTTTCAAGAAACAGCTTTTTGTATAATTAATGGACTATATGCATCAGTCCAGATTCGGTTCTAAGCTGAAACTCAAACTGACTTTTAATTTTGGAACAGCTGATAACACTGTACATGAACCGATAAAACTGGCCACTTTCATATCTCGGATTGGTTCTAACTTGCACCACATTATGTTTATTTTGACTGATATGCAGTAACAGATAGTGTTGGCAACGAAGCGGATCGGTTCGTCATGGATCAAACCAAGGAGTGGTCCGACCCGGATTCGATCTGAGGTTTGGGCAGAGTTCTGAGGTTTGTTCAAACCTGTTCGCGAACTATCATACTCCGAACGACAATAGGTAAGCCAGTTCTTGTCCGATCCGCACGATGGTTAGCGCATCTTGTAGCGGGAGAGGTTAGCTACAAGATGCGCTACAAATCAAACTGATCGGACTAGAACCCGTTTACTTATTTTTGTTCGTAGTTGAAGGCCGAAATGGTGGGGTTTGTGGCGAAAGGCTTGGCAAGGATCCGGTTCGCGCGAACCAAATCGGTTTGTAAATTGTACGACCTTCCGACGGCTCTTTGCCAACACTAGTAACAGATACACTGCGGAAAGTTCTGATGAATTATATTGTTCTAGATGCAAATATCTACAGCATCAGGAAAAAAACCATGTCGCGCTCTGGACGCGGGAACATTTAGTGCGTATCAGATGCATCAGACGAGACCTTTTGAGCCTTGTCGTAGAGTCACACTGCACGTGCGTATACACAACCCCTGGTGTTGCGCTTGCACCTTCTGACGCAGCATTCCTTACTGTCGCAGCTATACAGTGCACATATCTTACTGTCGCAGCCATGCAGTGTGTTCACCTGTTGATCCACAACACTACTCATGTAACGCATGAGTGCAATGTACACCATAACTAGTGTTGGCAACGAAGCGGACCGGTTCGTCACGGATCGAACCGAGGCGCGGTCCGACACAGATTCCATCGGAGATTGGGACGAAGTTCCGAGGTTTGTCTGAACCGGTTCGCAAACCATCTATCTTCGAACGACAATAGTTAAGCGAGTTGTTGTCCGATCCTCTCAATTGTAGCGCATCCTGTAGCGGGAGAAGTTAGCTACAAAATGCACTATAAATCGAGCGGATCGGACAAGAACTCACTTACTTATTTTTGTTCGCAGTTGTTGGTCGAAATGGTGGGGTTTGAGGCGAAAGACTTGGAAAGGATCCGGTTTGCACGGACCAAATCGGTTCGTCAATGGTACGAACCCAGGGTGGTTCATTGCCAACACTAACCATAACATAACGCAATGTTCACTGTACGCCAAGTGTATACGATACCTAAAATGGCATTCACATTTCGGGCGAGGTATACATTGCATTGATGTTACTGTTGACGATGTTTGATATTAAGCTCTAATATATACAGTTTCCCGTTCTAAAAACCATGCTACACGTCGCAGCCAGCCTTCTAAACTACTCTCTCCTCGTTCCAAACGCCATGCTATATGTCGCAGCCAGCTTGAAGAACATTCTCTAAACTACCCTCTCTTTCGCACTCATCCACCAACTCCGACTCAATGTCTGTGTACTCGTTCTCATCGTCATCCTGATCCTCATCCTCCTCAATTTCGATATTATCATCATTCAGCTGGAGACCACGATATCACTGAGCACGACTCCTGGCACTGTGAATGTCATCATGCTTGTTGTTGCTATCATTGTCGCCATCATCAATCCCATCCTCAGCATTGAAAGATAAATCTTTAGCAGTGGGGATACAAATCGCAGTAATTTCCGGAGTCTCAATGTCCGGCTCCATCATCAAGGCTTCAATCGCAGTCTTGTTTAATACCACTCCACGAGGCTTGATAATGGGTGGCATGTTATTAGCTCCTTGCTCATGTAGAATGAGGTTGTTGAGAGCCGCCATTATGGACTTGATTACCTTTTGTCGCAATGGAGATGTGAGATCGTTCCAAAGACAGACTCCACTGAGCCCCATGAACGCTTTCGAAAAAACTCTCAGCGTTGTTTCGACGATTGGCACATTGGTTTCCATGCAAACCATTACCACCTAGACGATCCTGACGCGTTTCCTCCGTTGCACACGTCACCTCCTTCAGAACCATCCCCATTTGACTCAAATACAAAAAGCTACTGGTATCCCGATACAGGAGCCCCTGTCGCTTACGTTCCGACTGACGATGAGTACGATACTGAGCACAATTCTGAGCAGTTCTTATACAACCCCTTCCATCCATTCAAAAGTGAGGAGGAGTACAATTTCGCCAAGATGGTCACATCGAAAGGTCTTCCCGCCAATGTCATCGACGACATTCTGAACGGCAACTGCAGCCTTAAAGAGTCTGTGAGTGATTCTCTGAATTTCAATTTCAACCTCCGACAGAAAATCGATGCTATGGAGGACGGACTTGGCCATGACTCCTGGAAGAAAGCTACGTGGCAGATGGCATGGAATGCACAACATCAGGATGCAATTGAGTATTGGCACCGTGACCTTATAGAGTGTGCAAAATGGCTACTCCGGCAGCCAGCATACGAAGAACATTTTACATACACTCCAAAACGATGCTTCAATAATGCTGGACACGGTGTTTTCAATGAGATGCATACAGGAGACTGGTGGTTGGATAAGCACGTAAGCTTCCTTCTTAGTATACTCTGTACAATTCCAATGCTCACAATTGTGTAGACAACACTACCAGTCGGTGACACATTGGTGCCAATGATAATTATGTCTGACGGCACCCATCTCACGAACTTTTCTGGCGACAAGAAGGTATGGCCGATATATATGACGATCCGCAACCTATCTGCAGCTGCATGGATGAAGCACACAATGCACAGGGTGTTGTTGGTCACCCTTTTGCCCATTCCAGTCAAGATGCGTGATATCCCCCTCAAAAGATGAAATGCTCAGAGGGAGCATAACCGAATGGTCACGCAGAACGTGGTGCAGCATGTGTTACAACCCCTTCTCAATTCCGACTCGGAGACCCGCACTGGCACCTTCAATGCCCTCTGTGCCGATGGCAACTTCAGGCGTTGTTATTCGACATTGGTTGCATGGATGGCCAATCACCCCGAGCACCGTGACCTTCGCAACATCAAGAATTGTGTATGCTACTGGTACGAATGCCCCATGCAGGAAATTGGTAATCTACGCCCCCGATATGAGCGACACAATCTCCGGGATCATCATATGCATTGTATGCTCTCAGATTCAAATACATCCCTGAGCATCACCGATCTCAAACGCCATGATGTCAACCCAGGCTTCAACAACTTGTGGTATCTCGATTTTATCACAAGCGATCTTCCCAAGCCTGATCTCCTCCACACGATGCAAATTGGGATGTTGAAGCACCTCCTGACATGGCTTCACGAATTTCTCAAGCAG